>CAJHQQ010000906.1:0-130691 GCA_905132885.1 Moricandia moricandioides | reverse complement strand
CAATGTGATGGTTTAAAAAAAATGATTGATTAAAACATGTAATCTATAAAATTATTGTATTTGAAATATTTATTTATAAATTTAAAAATATTATAAAGTTAAAATATATATCACTAATAATATAAAATAAATATCTAATAATATATACATGAAATTAAACATCCGCGTGGTTGCGCGGGTAAAACTCTAGTATTAAGTTAAACCTCCAAAGAAACGATTTAAGAATAAAACATAGCAAATTAACCTGACTATAGACCAAAGTTTTAAACGACAACATAAAACAACACACTCAAGGTTTGTCCAACGTAAACCAATGTTAGCAAACTTACAAACCACACGAGATGGCATTTAGGAAAATTTTAGAATACGAAGGGAACTAATAGAGAATGATTATGATGCTGCATCAAACGGTAACAGACACCACATTTCACCACGTCCAAACCGCCCATCCCTCAATGACAACATCACACGACTCCATCTTACCCCAAATTCCTCTTCCTCCGTGGCGCCTTTCCAAAAGCAATCTCTGCACAGCAAATGACCTCCTTGCCGTCATGGTTTTTTAGGAAAGAAGAGAGCCACCTTCTTCGCACCGCACCTCACTGCTTTGGACCACTTTGATATGGGCAGTCTCCATCAGCCAAAAGCTCTTCCAAACCGTGACAACACTTCCAGCAGCTCTGCTTTGGATCATACGCCCTTAACGCCTTCTCCGAACAATCAAGATAGTAGAGGACATCATCAACCACACACGCACCGATCCCACTCCTTAGAGTTCAACACCTCGTTCAACTCCCATTTGCTTTCCTTTGGTTCATAAACAAAAGAATGGTTCTTCCTCAAACCTTCATGTACAACTTATCCTCCATCACCACAACATCAGGACCAACGAAGCACCAACCCGCAAAGTCTTGTTCTATCATCACCGGCTCCTCCCACTTTTGGGTTTCGGTATCAAGCACCATCACTGTCTTCCTCCACGCATTCATCGGCCCCACCATCTTCATAGGTAAAATGACAAAAGGAATCACCGATCAGGTAAACCTTCCCGTTGATGACATTAGCAAATTTACTAGGCATCGCCGACATGCGTTTGAGGCATGTCAGGGATGGGCTGCACCGTGGTGGGAGGTAGAGTCAATGCTGAGGGCATCAACATCGTTAAACACATAATGTCTTTCGAACCCACCGAGACAAAGCTTCCACGGTAAGACATGGGAGGAAGTGACTGGACAACCACCAAGCGGTTTCTAGAGTTGACTTTCCGGTGGAGAATGTAGAAACGACAGTCACCCGTGTTGCGGTGGAGGAGGATAGCATAGACACGGTGTTGGGTGATGCCTAGCTGAGATCCGTCTGTTTGTAGAGCTTAGGAGAGGCAATGGAATTCCTGAACTCTTGGAAACGAGGGGAGAGAGTCGGGGTAGTGGCTTCTGGGCACACGAGCTACGATGTCAACGGTGACGTCGTCGGGGAGCGACGGAATTAGAGGAGAATCAGGAGACTGCTGCAATGTTTTCAGACATGTCCAAGCTGTGGTTCGGTTGAATCAGGAACACGATCTGAAGACAAAGGAAATAAGAAGCTTTGTTAGCGTAATATATATATCCTAAAAAGAAGAGTAAGTAAATCGCTGAGAAAACTGATTCCAAGTTCAGACAGAAGTAATGTGTAACATAATTTAGACAGAAAAGTTTCAATTTTTATCAAAGTAGAGGTCAAAATATCACTTAAAACCCATCAAGACATGTACGCAGGACCATCACTCAACACAACAGTTTAAAGTTTCAATTTTTATCAAAGTAGAGGTCAAAATATCACTCAAAACCCATCAAGACATGGTACGCAGGACCATCACTCAACAGTAACACTTAAAGTTTCAATTTTTATCCACGTAGAGGTCAATATATCACTCAAACCCATCAGGACATGTACGCAGGGACCATTTATCATGCTGATTCCAAGACCACACAAAAAGTAATGAGTAAGATCAGGGTTTACTCATAAACAATACAGACAGACAAAAGTTTCAATCTGTATCTAGTTATTGGTCAAGAGATGTATGCAGGATGTATTTCGGAGCATTTCTCTTGCAAATTTCAACAATACCCCAAAAAGTTACACTCAGATTAAACAACGAGAACGAGAAACTAATCGAACATTATATAAAAAGGGAATAGAGAACAGAGATAGATGATTTGAGATTTTGGAGGCAAACCTACAAGTAACGAGAACTTAGGGCTTTCTCTCACACACTCTCGAGAGCAAAAAAACCAAAGGCGACAATTTACAAACAGAGAAGATGCAGAGGGTTTATATGTTAAAAGGAAATGGAAACGATTGTCGTTTTCACTTGTAGCCGCAGACTCGAGTAGCTTGGGCTTCCCGTTTAATTAAATGTAAGTACCAGCCAGTGATGACAACATCTATAAGTAGCTAGGTGGTAAACGTTCATGCTTATCATAAATAGTTGGGTTGTTCGATTTCAAGCATCTATGTTTTATTTCATATTCTATATTCTTAGGGCTGGCGCTATATATATAACTATTAACATAAGCGCTTTCTATTTTATTTATTTTGAGTCCATAGCCCAATAATAATTTTTATTATATTAACAAAAAGTAAACAAGCATTATATTTAAAAGGATTATTTTGGTGATACTCACTTTCTATTTATTTGATCTAATAATTTTTCTGGGTAAAATATTCAGTTCGAATTAAAAAAATCAGATTTCTAAACAACGATACAAAGTAAAAATCTTATAAAATGACAGTAAAAACAAAATAGAGTATATTTAAAATAGAGAATTTCAAAATATATTTTCTATAAACTATTTTGCAAAAAATATAACCATATAATTTTTTCAAGAATAAATTATTTTCTATAATTCAAATCACATCAATCAAATCAAATTATTTTTCACTACAAAAACTATCTATGTCTAAATCTTATAATCACAAATCTTTTTGCAATTTCATAAAACTAAGACAAGCACTAAGATCAGTTTTGATAAGTTCAGTAAATCTCTAAACCAAATTTATTTGCGAATAGTTATTTAACTCATCGAAGTTTTTTTAAAACATCAACTCATCTAAGTTTATCTAGGCGATCAATAACGCTTTCTCATCTACTAATTATACTAAGATCTAAATTCTATTTAATTACTCTATAACTAGCATTAAGAACAATCCATGTGAATAAATGATTAGATAACCCTAGAAATTTTATCAACTTATAAGTTTATCCTAAACCTTAGAAAACCCTAAATCTAACAAAAATTCTACTCAGACATGATAGCAGAAACACAAATCATATTCTAAATAAATTGCAATTAAAATCAATAAGAATAAAACATGAGTTTGAAATCTTCTCTGAAGAAGTCTGAGTTGTCTTTCCAAATCTAAAATAAATTATAGCCTAATCAATGGCTTATAGTTAATGTAGGTCTAAAACACGTTTGGAGCTCTTTTGTAAATACTGAAAACTTCTAGTTTTTTTTTGTAATTCTTGAAACATGGTAATTAAACAAATCGGTTTCTTCATATGTGAGGGGTGTCACCGATACCAAGGAGGGTGTTGATCGACACCATGTGCTTAAATAGACTCCGACTTTCTCTCTTTTGCTCCAATTCTCTCCAAGCTCTAAATAGTTTCATAATCTTCAAAATGCTCCAAATGTATATGAACCTATAAAGACTTTGAAGACGACTCTAGACACATAATAAAAAGTCTAAAATAAGACTTATATCATGGTCAAAACTCTAATAACCATGATATATCAACTCCCCCCAAACTTAGCTTTTGTTTGCATTAAGCAAAACAAAGAACAAAATTGTGGAAGAGGGTTGAAAACGCAAGAACTCAATTTACGCTTTAGAATATACACTTTCACCATCACTTATTGCAAGTCACATCAAATAGTACCAACCTTAAAAGGTGCTTCCACGTACCAGACCCCAACTTAGCAACCTAACCATTTCATCCAACATCTCATAAGATATATCCAACACCACCATCGCTGACCTCATTTTAAGAGCTTAATATGCATACATGGACTCTTACCCATTTAGGTTTTTGATCCATATACAGTCTTACTCTGGTTTCTTTTTTCTCACTTCTTTGACTCAATTTCTGTTCTTCTTTTTATTTTATTTTCATATTCCAAAGTTTACTCGAATGATGGGGTAACCAGAAATTTTATTATCCCTCGCTTACAGCATTTTATGATCATTCCATTCGCAGTAAAATAATAGGGTCATGGAAAATTTTCCTACATTTTTACTCCAGAAGAAATCATATCAGTCGTTCCTTCTTGCATTTTTTAGGTGTTGAAGGGAAGTGAAAAGGGAGCCATACTTACACAAACTTGTCTTTTCAGACCTAAACGAAGAATATGATCCAATGTATACCGAGCCTCAAGACAAGAGATTAAATTTGATTATGTTGGAGGCCATTTTGTATCCTTCAGACACTCTCGCCAACATGAATTTTATTGATAAATCAATCCACTTTGGTGTTTCCATGTAATACAACTTGCAATCAATAACTCAAGGATGGTATTATGTAGCAGTCATATGATTAGTTCCAAGAAAAGCTCATAGTTCTGACTGAATCAGCTTTGACTCAATAAAATGACACAACTGACACTCAAAATGGAACACAGTGTCAATAACTACATCCCTCTGACTTAAACAACATTGGCCAAAATGTTATACAGTCTGAGGTTGGCAAAAAGAAACAAAGAATATTGAGTAAACTAATAATAATAAAAAAAAACATACATGTAGGCGAGTTGAGTGTCCACCAACACTTGGTGGTGTCGATCGTTGCACATTAGATGGGAGAGTGTCGACCGACAGTGGGTACTTTACGACACGTAGGAAAACTTACCAATCAGTGGATTGCCTCCACTCAACGCCTATTTACCGTCATTAGCTCGAATTTGAAGACAAGGTTTCTTCCAAATGAGATTGTGAAATTGCTCCAAAACAATTTTCAGTGTCCAATATCTTCAGTTTCAGCATATTGCCCATGAAAATTTCAATGTAGCTTCCCATTTACATCATCTCAGAGGTGTAAATTGTCTGAACCTTAGCAAATGGTTATGAGAAACCTCTAATGCACACTTTTTACTCGATGACACCATCTAAGGAGCTCTGAGGAACCAATATCAAATGTGGATCTCCTTTGATCTTGTTCCTCTTCACCTTCTTCTTTCTACACTTTTTCCCCAGACTTAACTGATTTTTATGTTGATGTTTCCATCCAAAATTTCCTTGACTTTGTTCTTATCAATTAAGTCTACCTGAGAAAAAGCTACACGAAAAGGTTCATAAGATATTTTAATGTAAATAGCTAGACGAGTACCTCTATGTTGTCGCAAAACTTTGTAGAAGACATCCTCATCAATGTTTGCAAATGATACTCTGCTCTTTTGCATGTCAATTACTTCACCCACTGTAGCTAGAAAAGCTCTTCTAAGAAGAATATACATAGATGGATTCCACATCTCTAACACATAAAATCTTATAAGGAGTATGCAATTCCCAACTTTCACTTCATAATTGTTGACAACAACAAGTGGAGATTTTCTCAAGAGACCTGCAAAGTTTAGTTTAAACTTCGGAGCTTATGCGACAAGCTCTACTTTCTCAGTGTTGTCTTTAGGCATAATATTAAGTGCAAATCTTGTATCACAGAGAACATCAAGAAATTCAACTCTTGATATAATGCAGGGGACCATAAACTTTCCAAGATCTTGTTGATTTGTTAGTTTTTGACCCATGTTTCTGCACTTATAGCTTCATCATACAATGCTTTAATCTCTTCCATGGTCTCTATAGTATTCTTGAAGAACTGACTGAATCAAAATTCATCATAGGCATTTTCAAAGGAAACACCTTTTGGAATCCTCTTCACTCTCTTGTGGAACCCAACCAACTCTTTTGTGTTGATAGGATGTTTTAGATGTTTCGGTATTGCAGGAAACAAAAACTTTGGCTTGTTGACCTTCTCCTCAACTAGTTTTGGCGTGAATGTACAAACATGTAAAGAGTCCATCCACTATTGTCAGTTGACACCTTTCTTAGATCGTGGCCAAATTGGAACCTGTGGCTTTTCCAGATGGATGTCGACCGACACCAGATGGGTCTCGATCGACAGTAAGCTTAAGTGTTGAGATGACAATTCGTGATAGATTTTGGTCTGACAAAACTTGAAGATATGTGCTTCTCATGGGGTGACGACCGACACCAATAGTAAATGTCGATTCACATTTAACTATATGACTCTAAATTCACCTTCTTTCAGCTCGTTTGACTCTCCAGATCCGTGATGTTCATCAACCTCTTCCAAAAAAGAGCATTTCCATGTATATTGGGTTTGTGTTAGTTTTTCTATGAAGCATACCTTCTTGCCTCTTCACAACTTCAATAGTATCTTAAAATTTAGCTTCTTCACATGAGTCTTCAGAGCTTCAAACTTCCCATTCAAAGAAGTGTAGATGGCATTGATTTTATTGTTGAAGTCTACAACCTATTTTTTTTTGTCCTTCCGAAATTTGTTCATGCATTGATTCCATCATATTCTCATGAGTTTTGCAGAAAGTGTCTGGTAAAAAGAGGATCCATAATTCCTTGTCAAGCTGTTGTTAATCTGAAATGGTTTTTGAAACTGATTTATCCGATTTTAACCTTGAAAACTAGTTCCCTTCACATATTTGACTTAGTTCTCTTTAGTAGGCTCAAAGTTTTCAACCTCTGCAGCAAAGTGAACATGTTTCTTGTTCACAAGGAGATTGTGAATTGAATCCAGCTTGGCTTTAACCTCAGCAATATGTCCCCCATCCATGTTTCCAACTGATTTTATCTTATCAAGATCTGCATTCTTGGTGCTATTTCTAGACACCAACTTCTCAATCAAATTCTTAGCTTCTTTTTGGCTACTGGTATTGAATTTCTTCACTTGCATCATCCAAAGCCATATGATACTTGCATTCGAACCTAAATTTGATCCAAAAATTCTTGGATTCCTCAATATATCCTTGAGAAATCATGGAGATCTTGTTGCTCAGCTTCTCAAACCTCGCATCATCAAAGATATTGTTCAAGAAAGTTTTTTTGGTGTCGCTATAGAAAGTAAAAGACATTGGTTGCAGTTGCTTGAGCCAATAAGATGCGTCCCCAGATAGAGAGTAAGGGAACAACTTACAAAAGAGGTAGTCTTTAGAGACTCCATTCAGCTTGATTCTTGATGCGAAATCCTTGAACCTCTCAAGATGGTCCATTGGGTGCTCATGAGGTAGACATGAAAAGGCTGATGACCCACAACTGTGTGGTATGCAGGTTTTATCTCAAAGTCATACCTTTGGAGTGGTGGGTCAATTTGCAGACTATTAATGTAAAACTGATCATGCATATTATAATCTCCCAAGGTTTTTTGTCGAACAACTCTAGCATAAACATTCTCAGAAACAGACAATGCATGTGAGTCATATTCCCAACATCATCAACCAGTTGCCTAGCTTTGTTGCGCACATGACCCTCTTATTCTTGAAAGACTTCATTCGTATCAGCCTCTAATATGACCGGATTAACCATCTATGCTTGGTCGTGTACGACGTCAATTTTCACTGGTGTGGTGTCTCTTGACACTTGTTTCCGAGTGTTGTCGATTGATACATTGATGGTATCGCTCAACACTTGCTTTGCAGACTTCTGGTTCTTGTGTTCCAACTGTTGTAACTTCTGGTTTGATAGATCCAAAAGCTCTTTTTCCTTGTTGCTCTTGGTACTGCGATGCAGGCTGAAACACAAATATAATAGTTGAAGTAAAAAAGAAAAATCTATTCTAAATCGTATACCTAGTCTAATGGTGAATTAGACCCTCAACAACAGCGTCAAAATTTGAGATGCTCAAATTTACCCTAAGAACAACTATGCAATTTTAGAGTGTCAGTTGTAATAGTTAAGGATCGAATCCACAAGAATTGGGATCACAAAATATACTTTAGTTATCAAATTAAGATAGAACGATAATTATAAAGCAGTAAATAACCTGAAAGTAAACGAGGTTGTAAGCGATTAGGAACAATGCTAGACCTAGGAAAATCAATTAGATAATTCAAAATAGCAAGAAAACAAATGCTAAGGGTTTATGAATAACAGTTCTAAAAATCAAATCACAACAATCAAGTCAACCAACTTTCGCTGCAGAAATTGTCTATGTCGAGATCATAGAATCCCAAATCTCCTTACGGATTCATAAAACTAAGACAAGCACTAAGATCATGTTTGCTAAGTTCACCAAATCCCTAAACCATTTTTTTTACGAATAGTTATTTAGCTCATCTAAGATTATTCCAAGCAATCAATAGTGCTTTTGCATCTACTAATTATCCTAAGATCTAGATTCTAGTTAATTACTCTAGAACTATAAGTAAGAACAATTGAAATGAAGAAATCAATACACAACCCTAGCAATTCTATCATTCATCCTAAACTCTAGAAGACCCTTAATCTAACAAGAAATGTACTCATAAATAATAGCATAAACAAAAACCATATTTAGAAAATATTGCATGAGAAATCAATATGAATAAAACAAGAATTCAAAATCTTCTCTGAAAGAGCCTTACTTGTCTCACCAAATTTAAATAAATTGTAGCCTAAAAATTATCTTAATATAAGCTAATATAGGTCTTAAACACGTTAGAGACTCTTTTATATATACTAATAAAAATTGGGTCCTTTTGTAATTCTCGAAACTTGGTAATTAAACACATCGGTTTCTTTATATGTGAGGGGTGGCAACCGACAACAAGGAGAGTGTCGATCGACACCATGTGTTGAAATCAACTTCAACTTTCGCTCTTTGGCTCCAATTCTCTCCAAACTCTAAATAGTTCCAGAATCTAAAAAAGGCTCCAAAACTTTCATGAACCTATAAAGACTTTGAAAACAACTCCAATATAATAAAGAATCTAAAATAGGATTTATATCATGGTCATAACCCATGAAAACTATGGTATATCATTTACATTCTTATAAATTTGACAGATAAATTTTCTTTAAAATATAACATTAATAAAACTTGCACTTTATGCAAGAACCCTAAGGTATTAAATTTGTACAGGTTTATTTTAAAACAGGTGAAATATAAATTCAAAGCTCTAAAGCTTATTGAAATTATGGGATCAAACTCTTGACTTTGTAGCCGATAGTTGTAGTTATTGATGGGACATTTTCCATGGTGAATTACTAAGTTAAGAGAGACTGTTATAGCTGTTGATCAGAGAGATCATGCCTGTTGAAGATAATCACCAAGTTTGTGAAATTTGCGCACCAATGATGGTTGAGCAGAGTAAATTCTAATTTCATTGTAATTGGGTAGATGATCTCTTATTTCACCAAGTAAAGGAGCTTCCAAATCTAATTTCACTGTAATTGGGTAGAGACTTTTATACCACTAAAACTTAAATACTAGAGTGCCAAATCATCCGAGAACCAGTCGGGAAGCATATTAATCATCTTTGACTGTTGAACACGCGTTTCTGCTAAACCTCCAAAAATGCGTTTGTTTTCCTAATCCATTTCTTGAAACCCCTTTAGTCACTATACTTACTAAACTGTGGAAGTTCGAAAAAGAAATGTATGTCGAAATAAATCAAAGATGTTTGGGGCCCTCACCCATCCTTCCTTTCAAACCTGAGAAATTCTTCTTTTTAACGAGCTGATAACCTTTTCCATTGTCCATAATCTTTTCCTCTTGAACCTCTGAGTCGTTGGACTCAACATCACAACATCAGATGAATCAGACTCAACCTCTGTAGAAGAAGCATTAGAAATGTTTTGTTCAGTGTTTGCACCAATAAGTGTCTTCATATTAAGGGATTACTTGCCTCGCCCTTTTCAAGATTCTTCTTGTCCAACTTGGCATTCAGAGTTGCACATAGTTTGGATACAATATGAGGCCTTACTTGACTAAGGGATCAAGTCAATAGCTACCCAAGCTTAGTTTTCTCCTTAGCTCTCCTTGTTTATCTTCCTTTGCCTTCACTAGAGCTTGTAGGCTTTGATTTTGGGAAAGGATCAGTTACATGAGTGGTGGATTCACAACATGTACAAGTGATTTGTGCGTTGTTACACCTCCTGGTACAGTGTCATATCTCCATGCATAATCCATAAATTGAGGGCGTCCACACCCTGGAGATAAGAAGCCTACTAATATCATCAACTCAAATTGCACATCAATTGCCTCCGTGAGTAGCTTATTAGGATCAATGATTGTAAATACCTTTGAAATCTCAAGATTTGTCTTGTTTGTTATTTTGGGGTGAACAAATTATGGTTCTAAACCAAATCTGCGAGGCACTCCATACCATCTTAATTGAAGAACTGAAAAAGGGACCTTTCTCAACTCCAACCAAATAGGAACTTAGCTTAGTTTCGGTTTAACATGTATCACCCCTGGTTTCCGTCGACCTACAAATATAGTTGACCTTTAATTCTCCATAGTCGATTGTTGATCATTTTTTTTTCTTGTGGCCACATTCGGTATCCTGAAGAGGAAGGCAAAACCCTCCATCTTTGAAACTGAAATATCCATGAAATACACTCCGAATGTCATTGACTACGTTATGTATTATGCCTTGAGATGGCAGATCTGAACAGAATTTTCCTAGAGCGTACTTCTATCCTTTCTTGTTTTTCTCGATTACTAAATTGGTAATCATAATACAAGCTTCACTTGAGGGGAGGGTGAAAGACACTCCCTTTTTTCAGCCTTTTCGTGGTACCTTTGGCCCTTGAGAACAAGATATCTATTCCCTTAGATATTGTGACCTCGTAACCACTATTTTATCGACTGTGGGGTTTTGTTTGGTAACACCCGTGGAAGATTTTTCGAGCTACTCTCCAAGCTCTTCTTTTTTTTTCCTCTAAATGGACCATTGTGGAGTGCACTGATATGACTTGATCCGCTGGAGGATTGATCACATTCCATGTTTCAACTGGATCTTCTAGGTAAGCAATCAATCACAGTTTATGTTGTTACCGGATCTGCTGGAGCATCGATTACAACCTCTGTTGTTACCAGATCTGATGGATTAGCAATCTCAGTCACAGTTTTAGGGCTGGTTGCACCATCGAGCAGATTAGACGCCATTTAAGTATCAGAAATGGGATGGATCTCTTCACACGACACATTATCGACATCATTAGACAACAAATGTTGGAGAACATTAGTCGAAGGTTTAAGAGTAGCAATCGACTTTGGCAGAGAGCGAGACTTGAGGCTTTTATGTTTTCCCATAGTTGAGAGTGAACTAGGGAGAGAGGTGGAGGATAGGGATTCCGACGTCGCAATAGACACTAGAGAATAACCACAAACGAAGATAATATTGAAAATTAAATCGCCGTAAAAGACACACCTTAAGTCAAAGAGAGAGAAAAGCCAAGATAAAAATAAGAGGAATTTTTTTATTGATATTTAACTTGTTATATAGAAAATATTATGATTGTTGTTACTAATATGTTTGAAAATAAACTATATTTTTAAAACACTATATAAAAAGTCAATTATATGCATTTCCTCTCTTTTTTAATCTGATCTATCCATTAAATAAATTTCTTCTCTAGAGAATTAAAAATAAAATAAACCATTGGATATTATTTTAATTAAATGTATATAATTATAGTTTATTTTTATTATATAAATATTTTTAGAATCTAAATCACATAAATATAAAATTATTTGTGTGTCCACGGTTTCAACACATATTGAAGGAAACTTCATCTCATAATCTATTGGAAAAGTTAATCACTGGAAGAATGGAAATAAGCATGATTTCTCATAATAAAAGTTTTTTTTTTAACATTGGATAACACAATTGCATCATTATATAATCTTTAGTTTAAATTAAATATGATGATCAATTACCTGCAATTTATGTGATACTGATGAACAATTTCATGGATAATGATTTCACGATGAAACGCTCTCCAAAACACTTTGATGGACAGTTTTGTATGTACAACATCCTCAATAGACAAACTCTGTCCACAGCATAGACCACAACGAACGGCTCTGCATGTAGTATTCTGGAATATCGAATAAGTTTTGTATCCTATAATCTGCAAGAATTTGCGTTATTTGAGATTCGAACTCTAGACTTGGATGTAGAAGTTTTTGATCTTTGACCACTAATTCATTGTGCTCCCACGTAATAGAAGATTAAGACAAGGATTGAAGAAAAAGATAGATCCATCTAAGAGATCGAACTTTGAAAACTTTCAAGTAAAGCATTAAGTTATAATCCCTAGACGAAATCACCAAATCTGTAATGAAAAAAAAAAACAAAACAAAAGATCCAAAATTAAATGGAAAAAAAAATGCCAATTTGATCAGAAAATTAAACTGAAAAAAGAAAATCAAGAGAAATTATCTATTTCTATCTCATGCATGTTATTTGGTAAAACTCCTATGAGAGGAACGATGTATTGTGATGGCGTTAAATAGCCAGGAGAGTTACAAAGGAGTTGCACAAAATATGGGATCCACTAACCAAGTCTACCGTAAGTATAGGAAAGCAGTAACTAGAATATTAACAGAATATACTTCTAGTCTTTCACCCTCCCGCAGTTGAAGCGTCGGGATGAACGATGGTTAAACTGGAGCGAAATTCATTGAAGAGAGATGTTGGTAAGCCTTTGGTGAAGATGTCTGCATACTGGAGGGAAGAAGGGACGTGAATGACTTTGACTTCTCCAATGGCGACCTTCTCTCTTACGAAATGAATGTCAAGTTCGATATGCTTCGTTCGTTGGTGTTTGACCGGGTTAGTTGCAAGATAAACGGAGCTGATGTTGTCACAGTAGACGAGGGAAGCTGTGTCGATCTTCCAATGTAGTTCCTTCATCAAGTTGCGTATCCAGCTGAGTTCAGCCACTGTGTTTGCAACAGCTTTGTACTCTGCTTCAGAGCTGGAGCGAGATACCGTTGGCTGCCTCTTTGCTGACCAAGAGATCAAATTATTTCCAAGGAAAACGCAATAACCAGAGGTGGATCGTCTTGTATCGGGGCAACCTGCCCAATCGGCGTCAGAATACGCTAAGAGGCAGTCTATACGGCCGCGGATCATTTGCAAACCATGTGTCTGAGTGCCCTTGATGTATCGGATGATTCGGCGGAGAGCCTGAAAATGGGGTTGGCGAGGATTATGCATATAGAGGCATATCTGATGAACAGCATAGGAGATATCCGGTCTCGTGAACGTTAAGTACTGCAATGCTCCTGCCAAGCTACGGTATGAAGTAGGGTCGGGGACGGGTTGGCCTTCATCTGCTGAGAGTTTTGATTTGAGATCAACAGGTGTAGATATTGGTTTGCAATCATTCATCCCTGCACGTTCAATAATTTCTTGAGCATAGAGAGATTGACTGAGGAATAGTCCTTTGTTGTTGTAGTCCGCCTTAATGCCAAGAAAATGACTGATTTTGCCCATATCGGTCATGGGGAATTCTCGTTTAAGTGCAGAAATGATGTTGTCCATGAGGGAGGGAGATGAAGCTGTAAGCAAGATGTCATCGACATATAAAAGTAGATATGCGAGTTCTTTTCCTCGTCGCAGAACAAAGAGAGAAGTATCAGCTTTGCTAGTGACGAAACCAAGCGTGTTGATGTATTCTGCGAACCTGGAATTCCATGCCCTGGGGGCTTGCTTTAAGCCGTAAATGGCCTTGTGCAGTTTGCAGACATAGTTGGGGAACGTCTTATCTACAAACCCCGGTGGTTGGTGCATGTAGACAGTCTCCTTGAGATCACCCTGCAAAAAAGCATTCTTGACATCGAGTTGGTTAATGGGCCAGTTAAGAGAGACGCCGATGTTAAGAACAGTCCGGATTGTTGCTGGCTTAACAACCGGGCTAAAGGTTTCTTCAAAGTCAACGCCAGCTTCCTGAGATTTCCCATTGGCGACCAACCGTGATTTATGTCTCCTTAACACTCCGTCTGCATCATATTTGTGTTTATACAACCACATAGATCTTACAATGTTTGTGTTAGGAGGCCGAGGAACCAAACTCCAGGACCTAGTTTTAATCATAGCATCATGTTCTTCTTTCATCGCAGGGTTCCAGTTTGGATCTTTTAGAGCTTGAACATGGCTTTTTGGTAGGGGTGATTTGGTGTTTGTAAGTAGAGAGAATACAGCTTTTGGTTTTCTAACACCTGATTTTGCTCTGGTTGTCATAGGATGACTCGGAGCATTTGAAGTGGGGACCAGGCGAGAGGGAGGAGGAGCTGTGTTGGTCGCAGGTTGAGGAGGAGGAGTGGGAAAAGGAGCTTGAAGAATTTCTCGATTATGAGTTGATGGTTCAGGGAGAGGGTCCAGAAACTCATAGGGGGCAGGCAAGTGAGAAAGTTTTTCAGCTGCGGGAAATTTGTTTTCATCAAAGTATACATGCCTGGATATGATGATTTTATTTGTTTTGAGATCCATGCATCTATATCCCCGATGTTGGTACGGATAACCAAGGAATAGGCATGGGGTGGATCTTTGGGAGAGTTTGTGGAGGTTGGAGTGGTTTAAGTTGGGAAAGCAAAGACACCCAAACACTCTTAAATGATCATATGTGGGCTGTTTGTTGAACAAAAGAGTATGGGGAATTTGGTTTTTGATAGCTGAGGACGGTAGAATGTTTTGGATATGCACTGCCACATTTAAAGCTTCAACCCAGTAAGAAGGAGAGAGTTGAGCTTGAATAAGAAGGGACCGAACCGAGTTATTGATGGTTCTGAGCATTCTCTCTGACTTCCCATTTTGTTGAGATGTATGGGGGCAAGAGAAGCGAGCAGTGATACCATTGGTGTCGAAATGGTGAAGGAATTGGAGATTTCGATATTCACCGCCGTTATCGCATTGGAAGGATTGTATGTGAGCATTGAATAGATTTTTGATAAGTGCCGTGAAGTGTAGAAATTTTGAAAACACATCACATTTTCTGCGGAGAGGATAGACCCAAGCATAGTGTGTATAATGGTCAAGGAAGAGGACATAGTAGCGTATGCCACTGATGCTTGGAACTGGGGATGACCATATATCTGAATGTACTATTTGGAAAGGTTTGTTGATATGAGTAGACGAGTTTGAGAACGGTTGTTTTATTGATTTGCCTAAAATGCAAGAATGACAAATAGAAGGAAAAGACTCATTATTGATGAGATCAGATTGTGAATTAAAAACAGATTTGAGAGAGGCATTATTAGTGTGGCCTAGTCTCTTGTGCCAAAGCGTTGGAGACGCAGCCAACAGAGCCGTTGAAGGAGTTTTGTTGATGGAAGGTGGAATAGGGTAGAGATCTCCTGAGCTTTCACATCGGAGAAGAGTCTTTTTGGTGAGAAGGTCCTTCACAGAAAAGCCAAAAGGGTCAAATTCAACAGTACACCAATTGTCTTTTGTAAATTTTCGAACGGATATCAGGTTTTTGACAATCTGAGGTGTAACAAGGACATTAGATAATGAGAGGGGGCGAGTGTTTGTTGGGATGGAAGTGAAGCCAATGGAAGTAACAGGAAGAGTATTACCGTTGCCCACGATGACTGATTGATTGATGTTACGATTAAAAGAAGGTTGGAGGGTACCTGCATTGGCCGAGAGATGAGCAGTGGCACCGGAATCCATATACCATTCGCTTCCACTGGGATCGAGTAAAGTGTCCGTTGAGTATGCTTGAGGGACATGGGATGGATAGTCGATGAGATGCGCTTGCTGCGGAAGTCGCTGGTTCTGAGACGGTTGCGTGGGACCGCGGGGACCTGAAGTGTGAGGAAAGGGGTTCCAGCTGATATACTGATTTGGCCAAGGAGGAAACGGCATGTTCCAGTTGTTTTGAGGTGACCACTGGGGGTAGTTGGGCCTGTTATTATGGTTGCCTCTCCGTCCTCTACCTCTGTTGCGTTTGTTTCCACGATAATAGGGTTGTTGTTGTCGTGACTGTTGTTGCTGGGAAGTGGAGGTGGAGGTGGCAACGAGAGCAGATGATGATGATGAGTGGTCACTATGAGAGGCAGACACACGTTTGGGTTTGTTGAGGCGAGTTTCCTCCATCTCGAGCATTGAGCGAGCATTGTCAAAAGTCGGGAATGGATCTTTGTGCTTGATAACATTTATTATGTTATCATATTTGTCGTTTAATCCATTGAGCAGGTACATGACAAGGGTCCTGTCATTCACCGGAGAATCCAGATTAGACAAGAGATCGGCTAAAGATTTGATCTTTTGACAATACTCTTGAATCGTGTTGTCTCCAATCTCAGTAGTGCGTAACTCGTTGTCGATGTGGATAGCCCGAGCTTCTTTGTTGTTGCGGAATTGATTCTCGATTCTGAGCCAGACGTCACGAGCCGTACCTCCACGCTGAAATGAGGAGCGAAACAGGGATGGGGCCAGAGTGCCGTATAACCACAATTTGACAAGACCATCCTTTTTGTGCCAAGGAGCATCGTTTGCGTCTGTTGGGTTATCGGTTCCATCGACGTGGCCAGCTACATCAAACGCAAGACAATGGAGGAGAAATAATTCTCTCCAAGCATCGTAATTGTGGTCGTTTAAATCAAGAGTGATGGGGATATGAGACTTTATGTTTGTCACCCCATAGGCTCGTTCAATTTGAGCTTGAGGCGCAGCCATGGAGACAGAAGAAGAAGAAAATAGAAGAAGAAAATAGAAGAAGAAAAAGAAGATTTTTAGATTAAAAATTCCTTTGCTCTGATACCATGTTATTTGGTAAAACTCCTCTGAGAGGAACGATGTATTGTGATGGCGTTAAATAGCCAGGAGAGTTACAAAGGAGTTGCACAAAATATGGGATCCACTAACCAAGTCTACCGTAAGTATAGGAAAGCAGTAACTAGAATATTAACAGAATATACTTCTAGTCTTTCAATGCAATAAAATATCAAGTTGGACATGATCCTTTCTCTCTCTTAACACTGAAAATTTTCAAAGAGAGAAAATAGACTAAGTTTTTGATTTTCCAATGAAGACCGGATTTTTGTTCCGTTGCAGATATCATGTTTCGACACAATTAAGATCTCCTTCGTGTTCAGATCATATTTTTCGACATTATCTTTTTTGGTTTTCTTCCTTTTCTTCTTTTAGTTCTTTATGATCGTTCTGAGTCTCATTATGTTGGGTTTGAAGGCGTTTTGTTTATCATTGATTACATTTGGTTATTTCAATTAGAAGGAATAAAGCTTTACTTTGATGTTTATGTAACGTCTCCAGATCTGATTGACTTAACTAAGATGTTTGGTTAAACTTTGTTATGTTGCAGGTTTAGGGTATCTTCAACCCAACTCTGTTCTTTTACTCAAAAATAGAGTAAAAAGAAATATGGAGTAAAAAACACTTCAACCATACTCCATTTTTCATTCTATAAGAGCATCTCCAATGTAAAACTCCTTATATTCCTCCAAAATAGAGTAAAATAGAATATGAAGTAAAAATATTTTAACCCTACTCCATTTTTTCATTCCATAATGGAGTAAGAACAAAAAAAAAGATTACTTCATTTTTGGAGCAAACTTTATTATGGAATAGAAAATGAAGTAAAGTTGGAGTGTTTTTTATTTCATACTCATTTTCACTCTATTTTAAAGTAAAAAATTGAGTTGGTTTAGAGATGCCTTAATAGAGTTTACTCCATAAATGGAGTAATGTATTTTTTTTTTGTTCATCACTCTATTATGGAGTGAGGAATGAAGTGGATTAGACCATTTTTACTTCATATTCTCTTATACTCTATTAATAGAGTTTATATTTGGAGATGCTCTTAATAGAATGAGAGTTTTCTCTATAAGAAACGTTATGGCAAAGGCTTTGTGTCCTATCTTTCAAAGCTCATTGGTGAATCACTTTTGACTGTTTATCGAAACTTAACTCGACAGCCATCTAGAAGAAAGAGCATGCAAGTGGGTTTAAGGTGGAAAGATCATTCGCTAAAATTTTGGTGAACAAGAGTCAGTGAAATTTGGTGTAAATGCACTACTTCCTTCGCTCAATCCAAGACACGTCGAAGGACGCACAAGATTTTGACTGGGCTGTATTTAGATTTTGTCTTGGGCTTTCGATCCACTTGTAATCATAAATTCCAGTGAACTTTAACAAAACTAGATGGTTTTCTATGCAATTCGCCTAAATAATAACTTATACAAAATATTTTATTTAAAAATTAAAAATATTACATTTAACTTTAAGTTGATTAATTTTTAAAAAAGTATAAAGTAATCATTTGTAATTTTTTATTTAGTTTAATTTTCTAATTTGGTTGTACTTAAATTAGTTTAGTTTTAATAAATCATTTTTTAATTTTTGAAATAATAATTTTTATATGATTTAAAAAAATAGAACTTAATAAATTTTTGGTTTTCTGATTTTATTTAAAAATATTTAACTTATAAAAATCTATTGAATTTTAAATACCTTCAAATTTTAAAAATTGATTAGCCTTATCTTTACATTGAGTATAATAAACTTAAATATAACTTTATTTATGTAGCTAAAAAATTCTAAATATTTATGTAATTTTTATATTTGATATGATAATATAATATTATGAAAATGCATAAAAATCATGTCAAAATATAAATATCTATAATAACTTGATCATATTAAAATAATATTAACATCATGTTATAAATTTTGGAAATTAATATTATATTATTTATAAAGAACAGAATAATAACAAAATATTCTAAAAACAATATTATATTCTTCAAAATATATTTTTCAAAAATAGATAGCTTTTGAAACAGGAAACACGTGTTATTTTGCCAAAATATAATTGAAGATTTTAAAATATTATAATACTATAATATAAAGCATTTGTAATTTACATATGAAAGTTTATATTCTTTTATTTTATCTCTTAGTAATAGTATTTTATATATACTGTATTTTGAGAAAATAAAAACCAAAACAGTATATAAAAATATTTAATCATGAAAATATAAGTATAAGAATGAAATATATCTTACCATATATAAGTGATTTCTATATAGAAACATTGAAAAAATATAAAATACTAATAAAGTAAGATTTTTTTATTATTTTCTTATTAACTTATTTAATGTAAGTTTATAATAAGTTTCATCTAAGTTAAGTTATTTTTTCTTATAATTTTTTAATTATATTAATTATTATATACTTATTGTTTTATATTTGAATTTCTATACTTGAATATAACAATTACATAATTTGATAAAATTAATATTCTTTTTTGAAATATATTTTTGTAAAAATAGATATCTTATGGAAATATGAAACATATATTATTTAAAAAAAAGTCACAGATTAAAAATATTATAAATGCTAATAATATAAAAAATATTTACATTGCTAATTTATATTCTGGTATTTTATGTCTGAATTATAATATCATTTATATACTATATTCTGGAAAAATGAAAAAAATAAAAAAAATAAAAAAAAATTAATCATGAAAATATAACAATAAGAAATAAGTATTTTTTACAATTTATTATATATAGATTATTTTTAGTTGAAAATATATAAACTACTAAAAATAAATTTAAGATTTAAATTTTATTTTATTAACAATTTTAGTGTGTATAATAAATTTTATCTAATATTGAATTGTTTTGATTCTAATTTTTTCATTAGGATAATTATATATGTTTTATATCTAAATTTCTATAATTGAAATTTCTATTATAATTGTTTTAAATTAGATATAATATTTATGAGAAATTGGTAAGAAATTAAATTAGATATAATATTTATGAGATATAATATATATTAACATTTTGGCTTACATTTTAGTGATTATTGTTTTGAGTTTAGTGTTGAAGGGGTGAGGTTGAGTTTCTAAATGTTTTATAAATATTTAAAAAAAATAATTTAGTTTATTTTCATCACAATTTAAAGGTATTTTAAAAAAATTCCATTCATTAAAAGTAAATTTGTAAAGTGATATTAGACTTGTGGTATAATTAAAGTTTCTCCAATATTTTATCATCATTTTTAATATGTTATATTATATTTTTAGAATTTAAAATAATTACGGTGAATACACCTTAGTAAACATTTCTAAAATATCTAGGCGATATTAAGGTTGACAAAAAAATAAAAATCTCTTAAATATATTATTTTAAGATTTAAAAAAATTATCAAAATAGATTTTTTTATTTTTTTATTTTAAACTTTTTTTAAACTTTTAAAATTTTAAACATCATTTTCAAAACTTCACCCCGTAACTCTGAACCGTAAATTTAAATTAGTTAACGAAAGGATATAAATATATATTTAAACTTTTTAATAAAATTTTTTGGTCTTAAATGCTATTTTAAGGACAAAAATTTTGCTAAGCCTATTTTGATCATTATCTAAAAAAATCAAACTGGACTCGAGTTATAATAAGATAGCACTTTGGGACTTGGATTATAAATTACAGTAAAGCATTTGCGCGTACTCGTGAAATTTCGAAGAAACAGAACCCCTTTCTCTCTCTCCAGTCTCCACTATATAAAGCCTCTTCATCTCCTCTCTTTCTCAAAACATATCTTTTACCTCTTTCTCTCTACTTCTTGTCTTCATCTCAAACTACGAAACTATGGCCTCAAACTCCATCGTCGTTTTCCTCCTCCTCGCTCTCATAGTCTCCTCCGCCACAGCTCAGGCTCCGGGCCCATCTCCGACAAAGTCTCCTCTTCCAGCCACTCCTCCAATTTCTCAGCCTCCGAGAACCTCCGCACCAACTCCTTCACGCGCCACCACTCCTCCGCCGTCAGTCACTCCCACTGCAGCTCCTACTTCTCCTCCGGCTCGTTCACCGACCTCAACCATCGCTTCACCGCCGGCTCCTCCGACATCTCTTACACCCGATGGAGCTCCTGCCGGAAATGCCCCTTCTGGATCTACTCCCGAAGACAACAACAACGCCGCCGCACTCTCCGCCGGATCTTTCATAGGATTCCTATTAGTCGCCGCTTTGTTGCTTTAATTTGGTGTTTAGATTTATCTTTTAATAATTCGAGAGTTTAGCGATGGACGGTAGATATCCGATCTGTGGTTTTTAATAGTTTGTTTAGAGATTTATTTTGTGGTTTTATGGTGGATGATGTCCTAGTACTTAGAACACCTTATGTTATATCGTTTGTTATTATTACTCATGGTTTTTGTTATTTTTTATACACACTTATCTGGTTTTGATTATTGCATCCTGATTTGCATTACCGAGTTCAAAATTTGGTGGGTTTTTAACTTAATCAAAAGTTAGTGGTGATGACTATGATATCAGCAACGTGTGCGTGCTTAGACAGGTGTCGTAGGGTCTAAAAACGGTGAATTTGTTGTTTATCGGTAATGGCAAGAACAGCTGTTTTGTTTTTGTTCGGTTCTGTCTTATTTCTAACACTTTATTAAAAGTCGGTAATATTTAACGAAGTTTATTTGCGTATTGAAAGTTAAAAATTGTAAAAGTGGATTAGAATAGTCTTGGGTTTGGTCAGAAAGATAGAGTAGGTGTAACATGGAGACAGCTGTAAGAATACTTGTAAGCTTTTCTAGGATACTATTGGGTCAACCATGTGACTTCTACGTATTATGTTGAACCAAATTAGGTAAAGGTGCCGTAACAAAACGTGTTTTTGTAAGTTACACAAATCTGAGTTTCCTATAGAATTACTTGCGAATTATTTTATAAAAGTAAGGAAGTTGTTGTTACCATTAATGAATAATTTTGTGTATTTATTATATAATTAAAATTAATGTATTAATTATATAATACAATTATTATATGTTTAAAAAATAATTTTTTATATATTATATTGTCATCAAAAATAATATCTCACAATTATAAAATTAATGCTAATATTAATTAACTTATAATAATAACTATTCCTAAATGAATATGTTTGCTCTGCAAACTAAACTGATAATTTTGAATCTACATGAACGACATACAACAATTGTTTTGTAGCACTACTTATGAAAAATGCATAATAATCTTTTAAAAGATCATTAAAATAACATTGGTTTCAAGGAAACCATGGACATCTGGACAAAATAATTTTTAGTTACATGGGGGACTTCAAAAATTTAAGTGCTCCTTGAACTTTTTTCAAAAAATAGGCTTCCTTTCAGCACTATTTATACAAAAAAGAATTTGGATCCTGGCTGCACGCTCCTTTGCCGCATGTCCTAAGATCATCTTTAATCTGTTTTACTATTTTTACTAGACTAGGGGCCGAGCCCCGCGCAAGCGCGGGGTGATATTTGAAGTTGTTGTATTCACAATCAAAGTAGATAATAGTATGAGAGAAGTTTTGATTATGCAGGGGTGACTTTAGTTATCATAGTTTCATATGCTGTGAAAAAGTTGTGCGAATTTCGGTTATATTGGTAGATTGGTTTTCTATGAAAACTATTTTACGAAGAAAAAAATTGGTTTACAACACTTAAAACTATTTATTCCTCACTTATAAGTTATTTTGATTATCTTACTCACCTACGTACTCATGAGATTTGTTTTTCTATTAAAAATTTGTCAACATTTTTGTTTTTTTTCATATAAATGTTGTTATCGTATCTATCTATTTAGAAGTCAGTCAGAGGGGATGATTTAATACGACAAGGTTGTTTAAAAGACGGAAGTGGACTTTAGACCAGTAAATGTTGTAAACGTTGTAGCTTATTCATTTTCACGATGTGGATGTAATGTAGGATATGCTAGTTGTTGACTCTAGCTGAGTTGGTCAATCTTCTCCACTTTACACTCTGCCGCATTGCAGATTTTATTTCAAGTTTGATAATTGTAGTAGCTTTAGATAAATTGTAGCATGGTTTTGGGATCAATTTATTACCCCAACGTGCATTACATTTGAATTAGAAAAAAAACAGACTTTTGTTTATTAGTGCTGGCAAATTACTATGCTCCCATTGGAAGTTGATTGAAGGTAACTAAAAAACCTAAGTACAAAAAAACTATAAACATAGGAAAAAAGTAATAGCTGTAGCTTAGTCCTGAGCTTATAAAATAGGGTAAGAAATCTAAGTAGGAACACCAGTTTGCTGAAATTGCTAGGATAACTCATATGGACGTTAGCGGCTCTTCTCTTCGGCTTCAAATTCTGGTGGTGTTGGTGGATCAACTTTTATTATGTTTGTAGGCTTATCACCGGATTGAGTGCAGAAACGGGTGGTTCCTTATTGGAGATCCAGCTGTGGAGTGTTGCTGCTGCTTTCACCCTGAAACAAAGTTCGGCATGTGGGTCTTTTTAGTTTAACCGGGTTACAGTGTATTCGTAACTCAGGTAGCCTACCTCTGACAGAGTTTTAGGAACATTATCATCATGGATTGCAGACACTATGAGAAGCAGGAGATTAAATAACTGTAGCTATATACCTCCTCAAGAGCGACTGTGGATGCATATTTTCCGACCTCTTGGAGTCAAAGACAACAAAAGTAGCACCATCATGGCCATCGTCAACAGCTAACTCATCAACACTATACCTGAGGAGTTGTGCGTTTAGGTTCAAGTCTTATTTAAACTTGGATATGGCTAAAGGTCTGATTACGTAAGACTCTTTGGTACCTTAAAACCCCGGTGATGTTGGGTGATACACATTTGTTGCAGTTCCAAATTCTTGCTGCAACCGATGCAAGAAATGTAGGACCAACCATTCTGTTGTAGCACACTGGCATCCAAGCTTTAAACAGGAAGTTAGCTTTCTAGATCTTTAGGGAGGCAATGGAGAAAAAGTAGCTAGGATATGTTTCATTTATAAAGTTATTCAATGATGGGTAATCGAGTTTTAGAAACCTGGTTATTTGACTTGGCTATGTGTGTGGAGGTCTGCTATTGACACCTATATGTGGGAAAGCCTAGGTTGGTGCAACTCTCAAGCTGCGTCCTAAGATATATTTTAGCAAGCAGGCCCTAAAGTTATAGCTAATGTGGATTGGACAATAGATGGCATAAACACTTTACACTGACCTATTGGTGAAAGCTTCGATGGCAGGGATGTTGGTTTTCCGAATAAAAATTTGGTCACCAGAATGAAGTTCATATAAAGAGATTACCTAAGCATGACCGAGTGTACATTAATGAGTGAGATTTATACATAGCTAGTGATATATTTGCATAGAAAGGTTGACCATCTGTATATGTATAATGTGAAATATAGGTGAGCATACCTCCAAAAACTTTGGGATTCATATGAAACGAATGACGAAAGAGGTATCGGTTATCTTGTACATATTAGTGCAACGTTCAACTTCGAAACCACCAACTTTCACAATCGCACCTGCTCGTAAAGCTTCATGGTATTCATTAACAAGTGCGGCTAGAATGATCCATGGATGACAGATCGACAGACAATTGAAAAGCATAAAAAATTTGGGTTTCAGTGTCGACGATTCTGTTATATTTTAAAGATTTGGCGTTATGGTTTAGACGTTGTTACCTTTTCATCTAGAAGCAGAAGAGTGATATCCATGAATTCTCTATTCTTCTTGAAATTAAGAGAATCCTAGATCGGAGAAGAGTGGCCAAGGAGAAGATCATCAAATGTGGCGCACTTAACAACATCTGGAGCAGAGATAACATCACCAACAGACATATATTTTGAACAGATGGCTAATGATTTCGAGGGATGAGATTGTCAAAATGAGGATATGAAGCGTGGGTTTCTCTTCTGTGAACTTTACTATTCATTTTGGTGCAGCTCATCTCCGTTATGTACCGCTTCAGCTCTTCATCTAAAGAGTGAATTTAAAAATCGAGGGAGTGTAAAGGAAATAGTTTTATGGAAACAAACACGATCTTGATTACTGTTGGTGAAGGTGTAACGCTTCATAGTCGGCCGGTAATTGAGAGGTTACAGAAGTAAACCTAATGGTCACAGTTAGGCGGTGTAGTGGAAAGATGAAGACAAATATAGACGACTTAAAGAAAATAGGCCTTAAAAATCTACTTACAATTTTTTTTTATAACTTTACTTTAATAGTTTTGTGGGACCCACTAAAATAAAAGATTGCTGATGTGGACACTTTTAGAGGAGAGGAAAGTGCCTCATTATATATATGATTTTCAAAATAGAAGAATTATAATAAATGTGAAGTTTACTCCAATGTAATTTTTTGTAATAGTAATTTTTTATTAGACCATTTTCAATGTATTGTATCATCTTCACTTTTAAACTATAAAAACTCTATAATAGAGGCGAGATGTGCTGCAATATAAATTTTAAAATAGTAATCTCCAAGTATATAATAAAAATAGAGGAATGATAATTCTTTCTCCATAAATAGAAAAAAAAAATTATAGAGAAAGAAATATATGTAAGTTAGAGCAAATTAACTGCTAAATGTATTACAGAGAATAAAATAGTAATAAATTGGAAATATTCTTATAAACTAAAACAATAGCAATTTCTTAGACATTATTTAAGATGTGATATGACATATTTAAATTGATGACGTAGATTATGAATAAATATGATAGGACAATTACATTTAATGTAGATTTTATATTTTTGATTAAACTTTTAGAATATGGAAATAAATAATACATTAAGATAAATCTATTTAAATACGATATTAACTAATATAATAATAAAAATATAAATATTTTAATAATTTCAAATATTGTTTAAATCTATTTTATAATCATAAAATTTTATTACTAAATAAAATTTTAAAAAATTAATACATTTTAAAAAAAAATATAGAATTGGAATCGTATGATCATTTTATTTTAATATTTAAAAAAATTAGAATTTTTTTAGTTTTCTTACTTTGATAATAATAAAATTTATATTAATTTTTTTAAAAACATTATACAAAGAGAGATATCATAGGAAAGCACTAATTTTTTTTTGTTACAAAATAGGTTTTAAGGAGAAAAATGACAAAACAAGTTTTATTAAAAAGTATAAATATATACCTATACTCCTAGGGTTAACTAATTTAGACTTAGGGTTTAGAATTATGGTGTAGAGTTTCGGTGGTGAGATTTAAAATAAAAAAAATTCAAAAAAGAAATATATTTTTGTCAAGTTTTTAAGAGTTATTTTAGTGACAAGAACTTAAAAATGATTATTTAAGAACATTACCTTTATAAAAATTGATTTAATAAATCTTAGGGAAATTCTGTCAAATATTTTTTTAAAAAAAAAATTTTATCACCAAAAAAATCTCAAGAAATAACTGAAATAATCCTTTTTATTTGGAAAATTTTACTATTTATTTTTATTTTTATTTTTTTAATTTTAAACTCAACCTTGAAATTCCATCCATAACTATAAACACTAAGTCTAAATTAGTTAACTCTAAGGTTAAAATTTCTATTTACAACATTTAATAAAATCTCTTTTGGTAATTTTTCTCTTTGAATGCTATTTTTGTGAAAATAATTTTTTTTATGAGAAATTGCCAAAACTAGTACTTTCTTATTACGCTTTTGCATTTTCACCTTACTCACATTTATTTTTGGTTTTAAAGAGGTAAATATACATTTATAACCCTAAGGTTAACTAATCTAAACTTAGTATTTAAATTTGAGGGGTAGGATTTTGGAGGATAGAGTTTAGAATTTTAATAAAAATATAAATAAATATTTAAAATTAAAATAAAATATTTTCAAAAAGCATTTTTGGATTTTTAAAATAAAATTTGAAAAAATCAAAAGAAAATAAAAAAAAAGTCGAAAAAAAATTCAAAAAACAATTATACAAATTTTCGAATTAAAAAAGGTATAATTCAAAAACTTATTTTTTATTTTTATGTTTATTTATTTAAATAATTATTTTAATAAATATCAAAGATATATATGTCTTTTGCCTCTTTAATAAAATCTCATACATAAATATTTTTAAAAATATTCATTTAGAGAAGGTAAAATGAATATTGGTACCAAACAGAAGGTACAAGTGAAGTTTTCCTATTTTTAGAATTATCCTAGGGTATTTATCTATATCTTAACCAAAATAAAATTAATTTTAAATATGATTAACTAAGTTAAAAAATTTATTAAAATAATAAAATTTAAAATATTAACAGAATTTATTTTTAATATAATTATTTAAAAGTTTTATAGTTGCACATGGTGCATGAAAACAACTAGTCTCTATTATAAAATCAGAAATAAAGGTGTAATGGATCAATTTTACATATAAAAGTAACAATGAGTTCGAGATGCTCTAAATGGGCTTTGTATGGAGTATTACAAAAATTGTCATTCAAGTTTAAACTAAATTTATAATCTTCAGCAATTTGATCTGTTAACAAAGTGATAATTTTACATTAAACGTGTTAACCTATTCTTTAACCAGTCTCTCACAAAACTCGTTTTAGTCGTCCTTCGGAAGCTTAAGCCAAAAAGTCATGAACAAAGAAAAGGAACATCAATCATTGTTGGAGATTAATGATTTTGGCAATGTTTTCGCTCCACGATCGAGTTGCCACAAACGGTAACTGAGCTCAAACTTACGGCAAACCATCTGTCGGGATTGGACCCGAGGATCCATCTGCTATCTTTCCTCAGATCTTCTCTTCACCAGAACCTAATTAATAGATTAGCCGTTGAACCTTTGTCCAATCTTGAGGTGATTATCCATTCTGATTTTGTGAATCTTGTGTGTACTGAATTGAATTGGCTATGATCAGGAAATTTTCAGAGAATTTGGTTGTCATGGTCTTTGTTTAACTTTTGATCTGCCTTTGACATGGATGCTTTATTTTTATTATCTTTTTACATGGATATTTCATTTTGTTATCCTTTAAACCCCTGCATCACTCTCACATAGACCTTTGTCCACGTAGGAGCTGAAGAATATAACCACGAGGAGCTCATCGAACCGATATGCGTTTGGATATGGAATACTACTCAGATCGTGCACTTTGCGAGCATATGAAGGAAGGAATTGAAAATCTGTGAGTGAGTTGTCAGTCAAAGACCATGTCAGAGGAAATACAATATCTTCCATTTTTTCTGTTAAGAGATGAGTTGTTACAGAAAGAACGAGGTAATAGTGGTGGTTGGTGAAACTGGTTCACAAGTACCACTCAGTTTACGCTGTATCTTCACAAGATGGTTACAAAATTAATGATAATGCATAATTGTGCACAGAAGATCTTGTAAGGCTCTGAAAATGGAGGCTTTGGTTCAGTGTTGGCAAAGACTTGATGGGAACCCGTGTCAAGATTGTTTGGTTAATGCTAAATCGAGCTTGTGAAGGTCATGAAGGTAGAGCTTAAAGTATACTACACACAAGTTTTTTAACGATGCTGTAGAATTTAAACCTAATGATGGTATGAACACTATTATGACTGTTGAGGTCATTACAGACTTACAGTTTTGGTCACTAATCAGTTATCTTTCTTTCTTGTGCAGATGAGTTATGCTTTATAGAATCATAGTTTTTCCCATATTTGAGAGACAAAAATGTTATGAAATAGCAGTTGTTGCTAATGTATGAGGTTTTCAAAAAAAGAAAGAAGTTTGAGCTAATGTATGAGGTTTCTCGGTCTAACCATATGTAACTTCACTTTCTATTAGATTTTTATATTTTTTACCCCTATAAAATTTATGCTTTCAAAAGCTTGCAAACTCGAAAATAATTGTGTAATTTCAAAAAATTTCTTGACGAAATTTAAAAACAATCAAAAATAAAAATATTTTCAATTCTAAATATATTTGAACATAATGTTCCAAATTTTTAAAAAGATAAAATCATTTTCTTAAAACACAACACACAAAAAGTTTATATTGTACAATTCATAAGTAATACTCCCTATGTTTCATATTAAGTGTTACTTTAGCTTTTTACGTACGGATTAAAAAAACAATTAATTTTATATATTTATCATATAAAAACACAGTTATCTATACACTTAACCATATTTCAACCAATAAAAAAAAATTTAGCATAAAATTAATAAATTTTGCATCGAAAACGACACTTATATTGTAACAAAACATTTCTCTACAACGACACTTAATATGAAACGGAGGGAATATAATAACACTTGGAAATTTGAATTTAATAGCAAAAAACATTAAAAATTAATATCGTACTTTCCAAAAGTATGTCCTATATCGATAAAATTCACTAAAATAATATCTCACCTTAATACATTTGTATTATCCATAAATTATATCAAGTATGAAGTACTTGATCAAGTATGAAGTACTTGTCTCGATAATAAAAACAACTTCCATTAGAAACCTGCAAAAAAATGTATTTAATTTTGTAAGAAAGTGGACGTGTTACATAATTTGAAAGATTTATTCTTTTCTATTATTTATTGAACAAAAAAATATTAAAGGGACATACCATGATCGAAATAGTCGGAAAACTGATTGGCAATGAAATACTATCGATCTTCATACTCATCACTACCCATCTTGCAAATTCCAAAAAATAAATAATTGTAACAGTTTATATATTTTAAAAAATTTATTGGAAAAAAGTAGATAACAATTACGTACCCTGCCTACGAAATATTCTGGAAAACTTGTTTGTAGACAACATTCAATGTTTTTGTCTCCGGCTTTCTTTTTTTACCAGTTATTAGGATTTTTAATCCAGATCTCGACTTAACTCTTGAAAGTTCAACGTAGAGCTGACCATGAGAGAACATTGGCCTAGGCAGAAACAAACCAACACTTTCTAGTGTTTGACCTTGACTTTTGTTGATAGTCATCGCGAATGACAATGTAACCGAAAACTGTCTTTGACGCATTCTGAAGGGAAACTTTGTGTCAGGTGGTATTACAAACATTTAGGAATCCAAACCTTGTCTCCAGCAATATTGTTTCCGGTTATAATTTTACCTTTTATCACATGGGGAAGTAGCTGAGTAACAATTAGCCTAGTACCATTGCATAATCCATCTGCAACATCCATGTTACGGAGACATAATAGGAGCACAAACCTTGAGCTTCAAATTATGTCTAGGCAGTCCAACCACTTTAACACTGTTCAAAAACTCTGCAGGATATACAACATTTTCTTCTACGTCAACATCGGATGGGATAATACTGTCAGAGCTAAGGTAAACCTTATCTTCACCTGAAAGCATATGTAAATCATTTTCTTTAATGACATGTAAAAAGTTACTTGAACATAAGAGTAAACACAAAAAACATGTTACCTAGCAACTGCGAAAGCATGTAATCATTTATTTTATCCACTTCATCATTTGTGGGAGTGAAAATGGCTCGAAGTCTATACAAATCCTTATCTCTTGAGGTTTGAAAAGCTTGTCCATAAACCTCTTTTGCCATAGTCTCAATAGGATCTTCTCCACTGTTTTTTTATCAGCAAATCAGAAGGGATGTTAATCTCAACTTGACCGTCGTTAGGCAAATTTATTTTTCCATCTCTAACATCCAAAATCCATTGTGAGAAAGATTGAAGCTCTTTTGCTGCATCATCAGTAAGACCAGTGAGCAATCTCATGTTTTTTGTTAGCTTCAAAACTTTGCAATGCTCCCAAAGATATGACGAATTCAGAGCCGCCAAAACAGTCTCTTATCTACCACCTCTAGGTATAACCGGTAAAATCTGTCTGAAGTCTCCACCGAAAACAATAACTTTACCCACAAAAGGTTTGTCTTCAGAAGATCTTATAATATCACGCATAGAACGATCCAACATCTCGAAACAGTGTCTGCTCATCATAGGCGCTTCATCCCATACAATTAACTTTTTCGCTTTAACCAATTCTGCAAGATCCGATCCTGGCTCCATTTTCTTGCAAGTACTGAACTCGTCTGCATCTATCGGAATACCAAATCTGGAATGTGCGGTTCTACCTCCTTCCAACAACAATGCAGCAATTCCACTGGATGCGTTATTTAGAAGAATCATACGTCTAGATCGGATCACCGATGAGAGTGCTCTGTATACGAAGGTTTTTCCTGTGCCTACATAACCATAAAGAAAGAACATTCCACCGCTATCATTTAAAACTGCATCCAGAATCTGGTTGTATACCCCTCTTTGCTCATCTGTTATCATCACCATAAGTCTTTCATTTTCCTTTAGCTGATCTTCCACAACATATTTAAGATCATCATCTATAAGGCGATTGCCGTTGTAAGAGCCAAAATCTTCTAGCTTTGGCATAAAGGGCCATTTTCTTGAGGCTACGACCACTGTTGAGCAAATGATTATCGATCTCAGTAAGAGAAATGTTTTTGATCTGCTGTATGGAAAAGTTCATATCTGCAAGTTTGACAAATTTATTAAATAACAGAGACAATTTTTAAAATAAAAAAGTTTAATAAGACAAAACGTTCACCAGGTCTTCCAGTTTCTCGCCATTTATTGTAAAAAATATCGTCGGTAAGATACTCCCAAGTAGCTTCCCACACGACATGAGGCTGAGATAAAGTTTTGGATACCAACATTCTCGCAAAAAGCTTCCTGGCATACGTGGCAGAACTATTATCACTGCAATCTTTGATAGCTTCTATAAATTCCTTGTCATCGTCCATCAATCCTAACGCATAGCAAGCATCTTCGTATGTATCATATAAAACACCATCAATTGTTTTTATATCCTCGTATGATGTCAGCCCTCTTACCCAATTTAGCAATACTCTTAAGAAATATAGATCATCAAGTGATGGATGAATATGCGCAATCCTCCTTATCGCAAAGCCTCGTTTATGTGGTACCCATTCTCTCGTACATGATTTTCAAACAAATTTTGTTGGAAATTCGGCATATGTCAACTCTCTTGCCTCTGGGTATTTTTGTTTGCTATGAACCAAGCCAAAAACATGGATTGATTAACAGTTTTTTTGTTGAGAATATTCTCAATAGTTTCATCTTCATCAAAAAACACCAGCTCCTGATCCGGAAGATGAAATCCAAGTTTCTCCACAGAAGTAGTACGAAAATGTGTAGGAAAAGCAAGAATCCGCCACGATGACTCGCATGCAGTAATATATCTAATTAAGAAATACGAAAACATATATTAGAAAAGATGATCGTAAACCTTAAAATGTGAAAGACAATAAAACTATATTTTTTCATAATGTATTTATTTTATTATATATAATGAGTTATATAAATTTCATTTGTGATATTATATAGTTGGTAAATCGTATACATATATATTTTTACTAATATTAATAGATTATTGATGTATTTTCGTTTGATGCACACATAGCGTAGCATACAAATTTTTTTTTATATCGATTAGTAATACAAATAAAATAAAAATAAATATGATATATACAATAAATAGTTTAGTAATTTGTAGACACTAAAACGAATTGCTTTAAATATAATAATACCTGCAGTCGTAATATGTAAATTACGTACATGCGTATACGTAATATTATTTTTTGATAAGTACCGCTACAACGTACAATTCTATGAACGCATGTAAAATTAGTTTAAGATTTATACATGTTTATTTATCTATTTCGTTCAGTTTCCTAAGTTGCTACTCTGTATGTTTTGCAAGAATTTATTTTATAATATGAATTCCAAGTAACATATGTCTCATTATGTCAAATGCTAAATTAAATTTGTGGCGTTTTGAAATCTTTTCACTTAATTGGGTAAAGTTATGTTCATATATGCCTTGATTATTTGAACTCGAGGACCAAAGCACCTCAAGATTGGTTTGGTTGAAATATGTCTTCTTACACACACGTTTCCTTAATAAATCGTGTATCTATCATGGTAAAATTATATATGCAATGTCCACACAATCTTTATACTTCTTAATGCTCATTAATCTACTTTATTAAAAGAGAATGAGTTAAATAAATCTACTTATGCAATTCATTTTGGACCCTTTCCTTTTTAAATTATTTGGTCTAACCCTCTATATCTAATTAAGTGTTACATGATTAATGAACTTGTATATATGACCGAAATTTACTCTGACAAAATCCTTGGTTATATTAAACAACTAAACAATCGATGGCCTAACATATATAAGAAAAAATCAACCACGACTCCTTCGTAACTCAGCTTATTATAAGAACAACCATCATAGTAAACCATTGGATTAGTAATGATTAATCAATCACATAGCATATATCACACACGATTACAAACCACTTTACTATGAACTCGATCCAAATCTCTTTCCTTGATATTATTATTAGTAAAACAACAACATTGACATATTACAAACCAATTTGCTTAGACCTCGATCGATATCTCTAGAACTTGATATTATAATCAATCCAAACACCATCATTGACATGTCTTGACTTCCAATCCATAAATAAACACATAATGCTTATTTTTTTTTGAAATTTTGATCAGAGTTTGTGAAACCCCTTTTGACACCAATATCAAACTTTATGAAACAGAAAATAATTCCTTCAAAAAAACATCAATTAAGCTCATTTGTATAAACCGGATACAACATTATAATGTGCATATGTTAATCGAGTTTGCTTTTGCACCACCATCTCTTCATTTGCATAAACCAAATATAATGTTCAAAGTTCATATGTCATTCAAGTTTGCCAGCCTTAAATATATATCAATATAATATGAGAATCAAGTTAAAAGATTGCTACTTTACGTGATAGAGTATATACTCTTCACCATATAACGTTGATGACAAAATGATACAAACAGTGAGCCTTTGTGTTGTGTCAATCGTCATGCAAAAGAATCCAAAGTATATGATCAGTCTTTGTGTATAATTTGAAAAACTTCTCTTTTCAAACCATTAAGAAAAGAACCATTCTTCATGCTATAAGTTACACGAGGCAAGGGTAAACTATCTCGAAATAAAGCTTTCATCTTATATACCATCTCTACCTTAACTTTCCTCCACTTTCACATTCTACACAAAGAGTCTTTTTTAAAAAAACTATCTCATAAACCATCTCGAAGAAAACCATATTGAACTCTCCCTTCTTCTTCTCTCTCAATTTATTCATCAAAGACCCACTATTATAGATGGACTTAGATACTTCTGTGAACAACTACAACCTGATAATCACCGGTGATAACTCTACATACGACGATTACTCAGACCCGGATCATGCTGCCTATTTCAGAAATATCAGTCTTCGGCTTTTTTGTGCGGATCCAATCCAGATGGTGTCTAAGCACAAAAAGTTCAAGGAACTTTGTTTGGCTAATGGCAATCCTGAAGCCCATTATATCAAAAAAATACTTCGGTACTTCTGCAATGACGACAAACACTATGGCCTTCATCATCTACGATAATCCGCTAGATATGGAGTAAGCACCTACAATAATGTAATCTTATTATATGGGAATTTTTAAACTATAATTAGGTATTTATATAGGTCTCGTTACATACCTTTACACTCTTTAACAGAACAGAACCTGATAACACAAATAATCATTGTGGACATGTTACTCATGCTGTAGTCGTATACTTGTTTAGCATAACCACCCCAAAGAGTACACATCAACTTCACATTACTGTATAATAAAAATATAAGTTAAAAAACAAATTATAGATGTTTAGCTAGAAAATAAAAGAAAAAGATAAAGAACTTAAGCTTACTTTGGGTCACGTAACTCTATCAAAAGCCTCATGTTATCTTTTCCTTTGATCATTTTATTTTTCAGAGACCCAAAGTTAACTATTTGGCCAATAACATCTAGATAACACAACCAAAAAAAATCAGGAACAAGTATAACAAAAGTGAAAGACTATATAGCAAAGTGTAAGAAACTGACTCACCAACCAAACAACTGCTATCAATATTTCCTTCCAGAATTTCGGTAAAGTCCGCAAAATACTTCTCAGGAACTTCACTTGGAAACTCATCAGCTTTTCCAACAAAAGTTGTTGGATAGAAGCCAATTTTGTAGGGATGCGAGGTTGTACGATATTCACCAATAGCATCGTAGACCTTGAACAACTGGACGACAATTGCATCCCCCTCATGTAGCTTGTTATCATATTTCTTGATGAGTTGTTCACCAACGGAAGCATGAATTCTTATCCCCTGATTATACATAAAAAAGATATGTTTTAGACAAAGCATAAATGATAAGAGTTCGGTTAAAGAAGAAAATAGGGTTGACTTACTTCTTTATCAACAAAAACCATTTCAATGGTGTTGCCTGATTCTTTGTTGTAGTTTCTCCACAACCGGATAATCCTAACTTCAATACGCGACGTATCTTTACGGGGTTTTAATTCTCTAAGAAAAGAAACAATGTTTTTCTTGGCTCTCACCATTGCCATTGTGAGATCAAAAGAGAAGAATGTGTGAGTGTAAAGACATCGAGATTCACCTATATATATACAAAGTGAATGTTTTCAGATTAATGACGCCAAGATAATATTCATACAATAAATAATGAAAGCGTTTAAAGAAAGATATTAAATTGGTATTTTAATAAAATGATATTCATATGATATGATTATTCTTGCGCACGTTATATATTTGTAATAAGAAAACTAATTATTACATGTATTAACTAATATACTTGCGCAAGTAATTTATTTGTTATAAGGAAACTAATTATTACATGTAATAAATAATATTATTGCGCAAATAATTTATTAACTAATTATGTAAGTCATTTGGAAAGTGATGTTAATTGGTCATTAAATTATGTTTTCCCTTGCAATTAGTATTCAATGATATTTTCCTATTATAGTGGGATCGATGAATTAAAAAAATGATAAAGAAATTCCAAAAAATCGACCAATCAAATGTCTCAAATTCTTCTGAGAAGCTCAGTATGAGTGACATGTTGCAAAGTGACTTCTTTTTTAATATATAGGGAGATATTAATTAATGGACAACCAAAAGGACATATTATACCAAACAGAGGTCTGCGGCAGAATGATTCACTATCACCTTATCTATTTATACTATGCACAAAAGCATTAATAGCTAATATTAGGAAAAAAGAAAAATAAAAATTACTAACAGGTTTAAAGGTTGCACGTGGTAGTCCATCAATTTCACATTTATTATTAGCTATAATAGTCTTTTCTTTTGTAAGGTTAACAAAAAAAATGTGGAGGTAATACTACAGATTCTGAAATACTATGAGAGGGCGCCAGGACAACAAATTAACTTTATGAAGTCCTCTTTAGAATTTGGTCACAAGGTACCAGAGTTGGTAAGATTAGAGGTCCATCAGGTTTTAGGAATTACCACGATAGGCGGCATGAGAACATATTTGGGGCTTCCCGAGAATCTAGGAGGTTCAAAGGCACAGATTTTTGGATTCCTTAATGAAAGGGTTAACAATAAGGTTAATAATTGGACAATTCGTTTTATTACAAAAGGAGAAAAGGAAGTTATGATAAAATCGGTGGCATCAGCTATGCCAACTCATATTATGTCTTGTTTTCGTCTACCAAACACTATTACAAAGAAACTTACGAGTGTCATTGCACATTTTTGGTGGAGTAGTAGAGGGAATAATAAAGGGATGCATTGGTTTTCTTGAGATAAATTGTGTAAAGGAAAAAAGGATGGAGGTCTTGGTTTTCAAGATCTTCAAAATTTCAACACTGCTCTTTTAGCAAAACACTTTTGAGGCTAATATATAAACATGACTCTTTATTTGCAAAGGTTTTTAAAGGAAGATACTATAGGAAATCAGATCTTTTGGATCCAGTAAAGTCATACTCTCCATCTTGTGGATGGAGAAGTATTATTTCAACTCGATCTCTGGTTAAAAAATGGCTAATCAAAAGAATGGAAACATGCTTAAGCATTTCAGTATGAAATGATCCTTGGATCCCCGCTCCTCACCCGAGGTCAGCACTACCAAAATCTCTGAATCAATTTTTGAATCCATTACTTAAAGCGGCAGATTTAATTAATCCAGTTGATCTCTCCTTGAATTTGAACCTTAGCGCATAGATTCATTAAGATGATGTGAATATTATACAGCGTTGGACATTAGCCGACATCCTAAACCGGACATATATGAGTGGTATTTTACTGATCATGGACCGTTCAGTTAAATCAGGTTATCGTGTGGAAAAGCTTTATCCTAATGTGGGATCACATCAAACATTTTTTGGTCAAGATATAAAAGCTTTGCTAGCCTATTCTTGGAAGCTCAACTATTCACCAAAACTACAACATTTTGTTTGGCAGACTATCTCAGGTATTTTACTAGTTACAAAGAATCACAGATCGCGGTATCAGATGTGACACACTGAGTTAAATATGTGGACTTAAGATGAATCAATTAATCATGTGCTCTTTGAATGTCTCCCAACGCTTCAGACTTGGGCGATTTCAAATATTCCTTCTCACTCAGGAACTTTCCCTTGGCCATCAGTGTTTGCTAATATTGATTATCTATTTTGGAGGCTTCCGAAGGAACCAAATTTAAGTTATTTTCCATGGATATTGTTGTATATTTGGAAAAATCGTAATGATAAGATTTTTAAAAATAAAGTGGAAAATCCGATCGATATTCTTAAAACTGACTGCAGAGATTGAAGTTCAAATTAAGGAACCCTCATTTCAAGCCTCTTCGAATTTCTCTAGGAATCAAGTATTAAACGATACCAATTGGAGTTATATTAATGGAGCATGGAAAGCACAAGATCTTTTTACTGGACAACGATGGTTTTATCGAAAGGAAGGATCTACTGATACTATGATGGGATAGATGAATATCCGCATGAGTCTATCATCTTTGCATGCTGAATGTGAAACGTTGATTTGGGATATGAAGTGCATGAAAACCCTACATATCTTAGAGGTGGTGCTGTAACTGACTGTTCTCAACTGGTTAAGATAATGTCTAAACCTACATAGTGGTCGGCGTTCACTACACATATGGAAAAATTCTTGCGATGTAATTTTTTTTGCCAAATTTTATCTATCCAACATATTTCAAGGAAAAAAACACAATGGCTGACAAGCGGTGCTCGGAATCTACCTTTTACTATGGTTTATGTTGACTCAATTCCCCCTAAATTGCTAACTGATTTGGAATCTTCATATGTTGACTAGCCTTTTGTTGTAAAAGAAAGACTGTAAATCATATAAAACAATCATAACCTATCACACCATATAATTGAAAAATATAGAAATATTTCTCAGAAAAAACATGTAAATATTTGACGTGAATGCAGTCTTTCATTAACATGGATTCACGTCGATAGACTTTCAGCTCTATGGATATATGAACCTTTAATGAGTTAGTTTTTTTGTGTTCGTTAGTTGAAAATAGGTTAACTACTTTTATTAATCCGTCTTTTCAAATTGTATCAAAATGCTTACAAATAATTTGATATATTAATTAAACGACGCATGTAAAACTGTAAATCATATAATTGAAAAATATCAATACGGTTAATATACAATATTTTAAAATTTATCAAGTTAAAATTTAAGTTATATTATCTAAAAGTTTTAATCATTAGATTTGTGTCAAAAATGTGTATCATAACATGTATATATATGTGTGTCGGTATGAATATATAATGTGCTTTTTAGTTTTAATAAAATACCATTAAAAATAAAAATATATTTAATTCATATAATTATTTTTAGTAGTAAATGAGGATATCAACAGAAGTAAATTTCTCAAAATATTATTATTTTTTAATTTATTTTTAATTAATTATTTTTCTTAAAACAGCTGGATCAAGAAACGAAAAGTTGATGATATTTAAGATTTTTTTTTAATTTTTGCAAGTTTTTCAAAAAAATAATTTTTATTGTTTTATCATGAAAATTAGGTAAGAACTACCAATGAAAATGTTCTAATATTTAAACGATCAGATACATCTACTGTCTAGATTTTCTTATTTTATGCTTAGTTAAATTATTGTTGATAAAATTGTAGTATATTAAGAAATTTTCATGATATTTAAATGGAATTAAGGCAAATGTAAGACATATGGTCCATATAATCTGACTCAGGCTGGCCGAAGCCAATATGCCGTTAACGGTCCCAAACTTCAAATCTTGATTATATATCCTTGCGGTAAAGCACATGTGTACGTGGCATTAATATATTAGTAAAAAAAAATGGCATTAATATAATATATAAATCGAGAGGATAAAATAGTCAATTAATCATAATTAGATACGCGTCAACACGTAGTGTTTAAAGAAAAGGAAAACCACCTTGTAATTTCCTTTTTTCGTTACTCTACACCAAAGCTCCAAATCTCTCCCTCTATTATATATTACAAACAAACAATTTGTTACCGATTATTCACTCGTTGTTGATTAAAATCAAATTAGGTTTATTGTTTTTCTTTTTCAAAGGCTTTGTCTTGATTTAGACACTTTTCTTGTCTTTCTCCTTGTTGTCGTCACCGCTTCGAGTTTTCTAGTCGAGAGACAACACTAAAGCCACAGAAGATATGTCGTTTTGGAAGCATCTTACTAAACGACTCTTTTGTTTCTTCGATAAACCCAAACGAGGAAACAAACTCTCCTGTCTCAACTACGAGAAAAAGAAGAAGAAACTCCACCTAGTGCTTGACTTGGATCACACTCTTCTCCACACTATCTTTGTTTCACATCTTTCTCAGAAAGAACAGTATCTAATCGAAGAAGTTGATTCAAGGGTGTGGAGGTTCGATAAAGGCAATCCCAACGAGTATTTAATAAAACTACGACCTTTCCTTGATGAGTTTCTGCAAGAAGCCAACAAGCTTTTCTACTTGTACGTTTACACGATGGGCACTTACAGTTACGCTCAGAGTGTATTGAGTTTGATTGATCCCGATAAGGTATATTTCGGAGACAGAGTCATAACCAGAGAAAAAAGCCCTTATAAGAAGACACTTGATCTTCTTTCTGCTGATAAACGAAGAGTGGTCATTGTTGATGATACAAGCACTGTTTGGCCGCAACACAAGAGAAACTTGTTGAAAATCAAAAAGTACATGTATTTCAGAGACGGTATGAAGTCGAAATCTTATGCAGAGAAGAAGAGAGACGAGAGTCGAAGCAAAGGAGCATTGTATAATGTTCTGAAACTCCTTCAAAGAGCTCACAGAAGATTTGAAGATGAATTAGATTCTAACGACTTGAGGCTCTTGATACGTGATCCTTGTAGACAGTGTTGCGTTTGACTTCACTTTTCACTGGCGATGAGTCTAAGTGTAGGTTTCCTTTTTTCTTTTGTATTGTAAAAGTCTGTAAAAGCTACATTTTAGAATCTGAAATACTAATATTGTTTGTTTGCAATTTCTCAAATAAATACACAATAAAAAAATGCAGAAACTTTCAATCTGAGACCAAATGACAAACAAAAAGACCAGAGCATTGTGTTATCTTTTAACAGACCAAGTTCTCAGAGCCTTTCTTGAGAATTTGATCTGGTCTGAAACTGACCATTGCTACTAGTTTTCAGTTCTAACTAGATCGGTCTTTTACTTCTTACTTCTCTACCACTTACCACTTAATTCTTCAGTCTACAATGTTAGGGATATTGCTCCATATTATTTTATAGTATCTGCTCTATATTCTCTACATTTTGTCACAGTGATAGGTAAGTAGCTTCAGAGAAGCGACAATGTAATCCGAATCAGTTTTTGTTTTCCTTCCTGCAAGACACACACATTGATAATACAGAGACATGTTTGTATCATTATCCCACACAGGTGATAGAGGCTTCCTGCTAATTTCTGGACTGTCACTAAACTCAAGCATCTTCTTGATTGGGCAGCTCATCATCTTTGGACACTTTCTCTTGTTTGACTGCAACATAAAACCATCTCAAAGTTAAATCAATTAGAAACCATGTTTAAGAAAATTTCATAGCTGCTTTTCATTTTTGTGTGGGTTGGGCTTGTCTCAGCAGAACCAAGAGGGCTTTGTTGCCTTAACAACTATCGATTTTCTTTATCCAGCTTTCGGTTCTGCCTGTTTATACTTTAAGTGGAAATATTTCAATTTCTTTGCCACTGAAATTAAAGAAAAAACCTTTTTGGGTTGAAGGCTTTAATCTATATCCCATTTGCTCAACAAGGCTTGACAAGACTGGTCTTAAATGTTTGTCTCTAAGAAGAGACGCCCAACAATATTTTCATCTTTGCTTATGAGTGACCCCAAAACAGAATCAAGTAAATCTTCTTCTAGTGGTGAACAGTTTTCAAACTTTTGTTGGAAAAAAATGAAAATACATACCTTTGTTAGACATTTCTTTAAGTTGATGAAGAAAAAAAAGATGTTATACTTCTAGCTGAAGTTAACATGAACTCTCAAGAAGGGTGCAGGTAGAGAAAATCAAGAATTGAACAAACAATCTCTCAATAATCAAAGACAAGCCAACTTACTCATACATTCTGCGTCTCTTGCCCTCTCATCCGCCTCACTCCCAAACTCTCAATAATCAAAGCAAGCACTCTCTTTCCCATTCCTCGGTCCAAGACTTGGTCTTTCTCCTTTAATCTGGAGAGGAATTTGGCTCCTAATTAAAAAAACTAACTGCTCTGTCTTTGATTTTCACGCTTGTAACAATTCAGATCAATTTGGTAGGATATTCCGTTTTTGTGCAATAAATCAAAAATAACCAAAATAAATACTATTTGATTCTGACTCGGATAATACGATTATAGTAAACTGAACTTAATTGTGAATGTGTTTATGAAATATTCAAAACTTTTACGCGAATTTGGTTGGTTTAAATTTTTTAAGTCTTTAAGTAATTTGTAGTAATCCATATAATTTGAACTCACATACCAAATAAAAGTATATGGAAACTTAATGTATTTATGAAAATGATTATTATTTACATGTAAATTTGAAAAGTGATAGCAAATTGTGGTAAAATTAAAATCTCTAGTAAAACATAGATTATTCTTTGGTCTGATTGATTTGTTTTTGAATATATTGGTACTTTTCTTTTAGATTCATGTTGCAAAAAATGAATTGATATAAAAATGGTTTTCTAAAATTAAAGATATCATAACAAGCTAATACTGATCGTTACTATCTAAAAATACATACTTTTCAAAAAAAAATATCAAATAAATCTTATCATTCAAAGTGACTGTTTTATTTTTATTTGATAACATATTGAACAATATTTTTTAGATTGGTTTTATAATATATATGACTAATTTATAATTTACTTAGTAAACAAAATTTTAATTAGGTAATCTTGTTTTGTTCTACTAATATATATTTTTTAAACACATGTTGGGTATAACAATTTTGGCTGATCAAATAACATTCAATAAACGACAAGAATATTCAGATAAATTTTAATTTTAAAAATATAAAAGTCAAGAATATATTTTTATAAATAAAATTGCTTTTACTAAATTATGTTGAAATAAATTTTATTTTACGATATGAAATAACAAATAATATTTTATATTTCAATGAATTCATGTATAACTTATTAAAAATGATAAATGAAATTTTTATTATTTTAAACATAGCTATAAGTATATTTAAATTACCAAATAATTATTGAATGATATAATATTCATATAAATGATGAGCCATCATCACAAAGAAAAACTACTTTATATATATAAAATATTAGTATATATTTTATTTTCACAAAATTTTAATTTTGTAGATTAGAAAAGTAAAAATGACTTTTATTTTTAATGTAAAGTTATGTTAATATATCTAAATGATTGGAGATAACAAATTATATTGCAAATTCACTTAAACTTATTCATATGAAAATTTTAGTTTTTAAATTTATATTTTAAAGAACATGATATATCTGTAAATGATAGAAAATGTTTAGACAATAACTTTATGGGTAATTAAGCGGTTTGATACAATATTTGGAATTAAATAATAAGAAGATGAAAAATGGAAGAATTCATAAAAATTTAAAATAAATGATGAGGTATCAACATTTGGTGATCACTTTCTTAGGTGGTTTCACGAGAAAAGAAGAACTCAAATTTATATATATAGTAGGGTTAAATCCGTCATACGGGCGGATAAGCGATTACAAAATAAAATAAAAATATTTTAATTTTAATATGCATGTAAATATAATTAGTTTTCTCTGAACAAAAAAATTATGTTAATTTTGCTATTTTTTGTTGTTTTTGTTAGAATTCAAAGGCTTGATAAATTAATAAAAAGTATCTTTTTATTTATATAAGTTTTTACATTATCAATATTTGTTATACCTTTATCATAAAAGTAAGCAAAATAAAATTACTTGTAATTACAGTTATAAATTATAGATCATTTTCGAAAAAATGGTAAGAATAACATAAGTTAAGTACTACTTTTCAAAAATACACACTATAAAAAAATATATTAACATTTGGGTTTACACTTTAGTGATTATTGTTTAGGGTTTAGTGTTAAAGGGGTGAGGTTGAATTTCTATTTTTTATAAACATTTAGAAAAATTAATTAAGTCTATTTTCATCAAAAAATTAACGCATTTTTGAGAATAATCTTTCATTAAAGATAAAATTGAAAAGTGGTATCGAATTTATGGTAGAAATGAAAATTTCCCTTATTTTTTCCTCTTATATATTTGTTTTCGAATCTGTTGGTAGCTTTTTTTTATGTGTTGTAAACCTATTGATTTAGATAATGTGAAAACGAATCGATTTAAAATTTATTTTCTAAAATTAGTTAAATAACATAACAATCTAATTTTTTTTAATAATATACACATTGTAATAATTTTTTTTATCAAATAAACCATTTTAACTAAATTGATTAAGATTTTAAACAAATCTTATTATTAGTTTTTAGAGTATAATTGTTTGTTTCTTTATTTTTACTTGATTACCATTTGAATATAAGGTTTAAACATTGGTTTTCTTATATAATTAGTTTATTATTTCCTTTTTAAATTTACCATAATTTTTATTATTAAACGTTTTATTAAATTTTATTTTCTTATTTTCATAATATTATATTTTATTCAATAGATATATTGCGTACTACATTTTCGGATTAAGTAACACTCATTTACTGAATCGATCTTTTAGACAGAATTTTTAAAGTATATTACTGTGAAATTATTTCTATATTATAGTCTATTACTATAATATATAGAGTAAAAAAGTTGTTGCAAACCAATAATTACTTAAAATCATAACATGCAGATTTTTGATGCTACAAAAAGATAATGTATCTTTACGTTAATGGAATTTAAACCAATATATTTTTTTAGTTAAGTTCATTAAAAACTTTGGTAAGCATATAAACATTTTTAGTAAACTTAGTTAAATTGTTCGGTTTACCAATTGGTTTAGAGAGATATAATAGAGAATCGTAGAATTTATGGAACCAACTCTGCATCCATGTTTTGTTTATCTTCTCAATTCTCATTGTCCTTTGCTGTTACCTCTTTTTGTTGGTAAAACTTCTGCTGCTACTTCTCGGACAGAGACACGTAAAAAGTAATTGTTGCATAATCTTTCTCTTCTTCCTCTTGCTTGTAATTCTCAAAAGAGTCAAGCAGTTATGAAGAGATTGGTTTTGGCTCTTAAATAGATTCAAGTCCAAAGAATATATTAACTGTTGGAATAAGTACAAAGATAGAAAGTTGAAGATTAAATCAGAAATTTACTTATACGAACTCTACTATTTTCCCTTCTTTGTTGACGATCTTTACCCCATCGTCTAACTTCTTATTACCTTTTGCTCTCCTGCCTTCGTTTTGTAGAGCGGAATGCCATTGACAATGATACCATTGGCTCGAAGCTGTACACAAAAAGAAGAACCTAGCTGGTTAGAATCTAGCTGGTTAGAATCATCTTTCATTATTGAGTAAATACATAAACGTGAATTTCCCTTGAATCACCTTTTGATTGCACCAGCCCTACTCATTTTGGGTTCCATCAGTTCATAGACCATAAAGTTGTCAAGCAGTCTGCTGAGTTGGATCCTGCCAGAAACAAAAAAAGAAAAACACATGAATGAGAGGGCCAAAAAAAACTATTTTAGAAACAAACTTGAAGCACTAAACATAAATCAAGGAAAAACTCACCTTCCCAATCAACACTGGGCCAATGATCGAGTTCAAATATAAGCTAAAAAATAAATACAAAATGAAATAGGCCATGTGCAAATGCACCTCCAGCACAGGGCCAGAGTCGGGCCTGCCTGTAACCTTGACAAATCCTAATCGCTAGAAACATAAGATCTCATAAATTACAGCCATAGGCTTACGGGATCTTGAAACAATACATCAATCTCATAGTCGATGATGGTTGGTTTATATAGCTAGTTTGGGAGAGGGGGGAAGTTTAAGAGAGTTGAATACTTTAAGCTCCTTGATTGTAGAGGGCAAGAATGGAGGAAGATGCGTGTTGCAGGAGATGTGTAAAGGAGGTGACAAATTTGTTTACCGAAGAAGGTGCGATGGAGATCACGAAGAGTCGAAGATGATGACTATTGTACCTTTATATACGGCCCAAGCAGTTTCTTCAGCCCAATAAAAATAATCTCAACAATCAGCCCATAAAGATCCACTTAACCCTTAGACGCAAATCAATTTATCGTGAATTAATGTGTAGAAGACACATGTCATTCTATTAGAAACTGAATTAGTAATGTGGCTGTCTCTAGAATGAGGAAAAGTCTATTTTTTAGCAAGATATATATATATATATATATATATAGGGCAATTCTCCTATATAGTCCTTTCTAAGTTTATATTCTTCTCGCCGCGGCCACCACCGCGCGAAGATTCCGACTACCCAACCCCACATCTCTACTCCACCTCTAAAATCATGTAAGAATCTATGTAAACCTTGTATTTTTCAATTTCTTAGGGTTTGTGAGATTAGATTTTCGGATTATAGGTTGTTTGATGGATAGTTAGGATTGAATGGATAGTTTAAGTTAGGATTGTTGTTTTGATTGTTGTTTTAGTTTTTTTTTGGAATTATTTTTGTATTTTTAAAACGTTTTTTGATTTTTAAAAACGTTTTTCTATTTTTAAAAACGTTTTCAAGTTTCCAGTAATAAACTATGTATAATAACGTTTTTTTTTTAATTTTAAAAATATTTATAAAGCTTTTTCTATATTTATAAACGATTTATAATTTTTATGCATATATATATATAAAATCATGTATAATAACAATTTTTAAAATTTTTAATAATTTTTATACATATATATATATATATATATATATATATATATATATATATATATATATATATATATATATATAAATCATTTATAATAATAACAATTTTTAAAATTTTTAATAATTTTTTACATATATATATATATATATATATAAACCATGTATAATAACAATTTTTAAAATTTTTAATAATTTTTATACATATATATATGTATAAATCATGTATAATAACAATTTATAAAAAAATTATAATTTTTATAGATTAAAACTATTTTTGTAATTACTAAACTATTTTTGTAATTATTAAAATATTTTTGTAATTATTAAACTATTTTTGTAAGTATATATATAAATCATGTATAATAACAATTTTTTAAAAAAATATTAAACTATTTTGTAATTATTAAAAAAAATAAACATTTTTAATATCTATAAAACATCTTTTATGATTAAAAACTATTATTTGGGATTTTTTTTTTAAAAAAAAAAATATATATACAGATCTTATGATGATCAGAGCCGACCTCGACAGCGTCGTAGTCGTGGTGGTACGGGGAGGCACTCCATTCAGGGTTCCGTATCGCCCCACAGCTCCTACCATACATCTCCCTCTCCATTTCCCTCTCATGCTCCTCCCGCTCTCATTGCTGCACCCGCTCCTGTTCCTGCTCTTGAGGGTCCTCTGGGAGTGATGAGAGTTGCGGAGTTTGTTCGACAGCCCGGTCGTGACCATCTTCCCTATCTCACTCCGTATCCACATGGACGGGGTCAAACATGGTAATTAAACCTTTTTTTCATTAAAATTTGATTCATTTTTAATAATTTGTTCAAAACTCGTAAGAAAATTTAAATAGTGAATTTTTTGGAATATTTTCGTTTTTTTATCGGGACTCGTCTTTATTACATTTCCTTTGTTTTCCAAAAAGATCATAGACCCTTACAAAATTTTGAAAATTTCAATTTTTATTAGGTTCAACCGATCCTCGAACGGGATCAGCGCATGGATCAACCGTATGATGTACTCGGCCCTCGACAAGGGACATCCGACTTTCACCGACTTCCCTGCCGACAAGCAGCATCTGTGGTTTCAACATTTTGCGGTAAGTATTCTAATTTTTTACTTATATTTTTAATCTTTAATATAAATTTTCTACTAATAGTGTTTTATTTTCAGCAAGAATTCAACTGGAATGCCGATGAAACCTTGTATATCTATCACCATTTCGTCCATAAAGTTATGGAGAACTATGGGAAGCAGATCCACGAGTGGAAGAAGAAGTGAGAAATAAACAAGGTTGATTTTCATATATTAAACAATATTTTAATTTAATAAAATATTTTTTTATTTATTTAGCAATTTTTTTTTATTAAAAGGTCCCAAAGTCGATGAATCCCACGATCTGGCAGGAGTTGAGTGTGCATTGGAGTAAGGATGAGACGAAACAAACTTCTTCCACCAACTCTACCAACCGCATGAGCGACCGTAAACGGAAGGGCATCTTCAAGCATAACTTGGGTGCTAAATCTATTGCCACTCTCGGGGATCGCATGGTAAGCTAGTCGTTTTTTATTCTATTATTTAAGTTTTTAAATTTTATTTTTGTGCATTTCTTCTAATTATTAATGTTTGTTTAATTTATGTTTTTTTTCAAGGCGGAAGAAAATGAGGGCGAGCCGGTTGATGATCTCTCCCTAATGAAAAGGGCGTATACCAACAAGAAGACCGGCCAGATTGATGATGGTGTTGTGAAGGATGTGGTCACCCTTATCGACACTCAGCTGGAAGACGAAGTGTCTCAGCTTCAAACCGAGGATGACGATTCGACGGGTTCGACCTACTTGCCTCGGGTTCGGATCAACGAAATCGTTGAATCGGTAAGTTCTTTTTTTAAAGTTCAATTCATCTTTTCTATTATTTAAATTTGGCACTTTTCTATTTCAGTCGGTTCCAAAGAAGAAGGGATGTTTGTTCGGTTTGGGTCGTCGGTCCCGGTCGGTTCCGTCTTCTGCTGCACCACCGCCATTTGTTGATCCAGAAGTACTTATGGGTCAGTTGCAGGACAAAGATGATCGCATATCTGCGTTGGAGACCCAGATGGCGACTCAACAGGCGGGCTTTGAGGCACAGAGGAAGCTGAACGAGCAAATGATGGAGATGATGAGGAGGTTGCACCCGAACGAGGTGTTCCCGAGCATGCCAGACCCGAATTCCCAAAACCCGTAGTTTTTTTTTTCAAAAACTCTGAATGTTTTATTTTTATTTGTACGACTTTGAATTTTATATAATATGTTTTTAATTTTAATTTTATATTTTTGAATTTAAATTTCAAAAATCTAATTTCTTAAAAAAAATATTCTTTTGGGATATTCCGAGGAACCCTGTTCCTCGGTATATTCCGAGGGAGAGGTTCCTCAGAATATTCCGAGGAGCACTGTTCCTCGGTATATTCCGAGGGAAAGCTTCCTCGGAATATAGGACTTTTCCGACGAACTGTGGTCCTCACAGTTTCCTCGGAATTTTGTTTCCTCGGAATTCCGTCAGAAAATTCCGAGGGAATTCCGAGGGAAAATGAAATTCCGAGGAGTTTTTTCCGAGGACATATTTCCTCGGTATGTCGTCGGAATACGTTTATTCCGACGACTTACCGACGATTTTGGCCCTCGGAATGAGCCTGTTTTCTTGTAGTGCAGGGCACCCGCTTGGCATGTGAAAAATCTCGAACCTATCTGGAGCGGGTGGCTAGAGCGGGTGGACACAACCGCTCGGCACTCGAGTGCACACGGAGCGACCCCCTGCAGCGACCAGAGTTAGCCGCGGTGGTTCTGGAGCGGGCCGGTGTAGCGGGTAGAGGCAGCCGCTCGCAGGCATGGACGATCTTGGGGATCATCTGGAGCGACCACACATAACGGGTGAAGCAGGCCGCTTTGGCCTGGAGCGGGTGGCGATAGCGACCTACGACACCCGCTCTGGAACTCTATTTGGACGAATTTATGTCATCTGATGGGCCTTGTTGGGTGTGTTAATTGGGCCTATTAATTTTAGAGATAGAGTATAAATACTTTTGAGAACTAATTTTAAGATCTTATCTTGTTTTCTATCTAATCACAAGACTACTTTGGTGAAAGTTTGAGACTTTAATCTATTTCAATCTTATTTCTTGTGCTTAAAGATTGGATATTGCTTTCTAATCATGTCTAACCTTGAATCAACCATGGTTTTAAGGGTTTTCATGAACATTAGTGAGTAGACTCCTATTGGATCTATGGGATAGGATGATTAGAGTAGTTAAGTGAAGATTTAAGGTGTTTAGTGTTAGATTTACTTGTTTCCTTGCTATTTGAATGTTCTTAATGCTAGATTAGTTTTGATCACACTAAGCTAGAACTGTATGCATTTCATGCATCATAAGTGTTTGATAAAATGTATGAACCAACTTAAGTATGATCTAACTTGAATAACCAAAGAAATTTGATGTTAGGATTGCTAGATATTCAATAGACTTGCTCATAAAGGTTTATCCTCTTTCGAATGTTTTTGTATTTAAGAACCGTGAAATAAAATTGTGACAGCCCTCCCCTGTGGGACCTAGGGGGCACTGCAGGTCAATTAGTGATAGCTTCTCTGTGGAAGAGTTGTTAAGGGGTGAAGTACTGGGTTCGAACCTCACCAATAACCTATTTGTGAGCCGAGGCCTATGGGTGAATTCGGGAAGGTTGTATCACAAGAGATGTGTTAGGATTGATGCACTGCAGCGCCAGCTGGGTTCCACATGGGAGGGCTGTCACAAAAATAGTTGACTCGTTAAATTGAAATGTATTGGTCGTAAAATAAAGAGAACAAACAGTAGACGGCTTCCCTACATTCACAGAGAATACAAATCACAGTTTAGATAATGATTTAAACCAGTACCGAAATGATAAAATTTAAAAACTTAATGCTTATCTGCTAGTATGAACTGTAGAGAGTCTCCACCAGAATAAGATGAATGTTGTGTCCATGAATGCAAGACTTTTACCTTAACATTCCAAGTTGTTTTGTAAGGCTTGAGATCATTTAGCAAAATGGCTGTGTCTGATGTAACCATAGCCATATGACTCTTAAGTTTTTTTTTTTGTTTCGGTGTAGAAGAATAGGTTGATGGAACCTTATTTATAATGAGGGAAATCGGCAAATTCCTACGTCAACAGAGGCTATAGGTCCCGATCAGTACATAAACACGTCACCTGTGCGAAAACATACATCAACCAGTACAAAATTCAATTTCCATACATGAACTTTCAAAATTTGGTTTTAACATACATTGACCTAATTTCCGTTAGTCAAACGTTACAAATATGAGTTCTCGTTAACCCGGTAACATTTCAAAGTAATATGAAGCTTTACATATAAGATTTAGAGTTTAAAAGTATTTTATTTTAATTATTAATAGTTTTATTTTAGTTATTTTTCAAAGATTTAGATAAATATGATGGAGTTTGGCTAAATTTGATGCGAGTTGGGTATTTTGTCTTTTTTTGTATCCTAAATACCCGAACCTGACCGAGACACGAACATGGCCTCTGTTGATATAGGAAATGACCGATTTCTTGTTACCGGGTTAAAGACAACTTATATTTTGTAGCGTTTGACTAACGGAAATTAAGTCAATGTATGTTAAAACCAAATTTTGAAAGTTCATGTATGAAAATTGAATTTTGTACTAGTTGATGTATGTTTTTGCACAGGTGATGTGTTTATGTACTGATCGGGACCGTTGGCCTCTGCTGACGTAGGAATTGGCCGATTTCCGTTTATAATGATGTGCAAAGGATTAGGTATAACGGATGTTCCGAGTATATTATGATTTCCATTTTGTGAAAGAATCGATAGGATATTCCTATTTCCATATATTGTTGGAGTTGTTATCTATTCTATTAAAATAGAAGTCATGACTCATTTCATTGGTGATTTTTTTATTTGGACATCACTATGAAACTTTAATAAATTTATTTTATTAAAACTAATGATAAAATATTCGTAACTACTTTAATCATAACACCTTTTGATATCTTTTTATTTTAAATATAAATATATATATTTAAAATTCTAACAAATCTTTTGAAAAAGATTTTAGCAAGATCTCAACTAAAAAAATTATATAAATATTTCACTAATTTCGAATTAATAATAAAATACAATTATACATTAATATACATTCAATTATATTTTATAAAATGAAAAATAAAAATTTATACTTATATATATACAATAATATATCATCTAAATAAATATAGAATTCTGCTAAACGGTAATCTAACTTTGAAATATAGAGCAAAATTTAGTCGAAAATAAATATAAAATAATTTTAAAATATGAATTTTTTCACGTATATGTTATTTTATTTAATAATTATATGCAAATCCAATAAAATAACTATGTAATAAGAAACGGTTTGAAATATTTGATATTAACCTGTAAACATAAAATTAACACATATATATTTTTTTATTATCTAAATAAACATAGAAAATTTGCTAAATGGTAATCTAACTTTAAAATCCAAATCATAATTTAATATATCTTAAATATAATACAATTTTAAAATATGATTTTCATGTATATATTAACATGTAAATTATAAAATTATTGTATTTGTAATAGTTATCTAAACATTTAAATATATAAAAAAAAATATTACTAATAACGCAAAAAAATCTATACTAATAAAAGGGAGCTTTTGAGTCTCCATATAGCGTCTACATTAGCATAAAAAGGAGCTTCGAGAAAATTACATGTGGCATTAAAAAAAGATAATGTAAGTAAAAATAAATAAATAAAGAATAAATAAATACATTCAGAAATAGAAATATTACATTAAACATCTATAGTAATATTATCATTTAAGTAAATATATTCAGAAATAGAAATATTACATTAAACATATATAGTAATATTATCATTTGATATAAGAAAAACAAAAAAAAATTATACTAATAAAAGGGAGCTTTTGAGGATCCATAGAGCATCTACATCAGTATAAAAAATTTCTTCGAAAATATGAATAGAAATATTACATAAATAAATTTATAATATAAAAAATAAATAAAGAATAAGTAAATATATCCAGAAATAGAAATATTACATTAAACATCTATAGTAATAAATAAAGAATAAGTAAATATATTCAGAAATAAAAATATTACATTAAACATCTATAGTAATATTATCATTTGATACAAGAAAAATAAATAATAAATAAGTATACAATATATAAAAAATAATAAGTAAAGATACAATTTAAAAATAAAAAAACTATAATAAACATTTATCTTAAAATGTAAAAGATAATACTTCAATATTAAGAAAAAATAGTAAGTAAATATACAATTTTAAAATGGAAAAACTACAATAAACATTTATCTTAGTACTATCTTAATAAAAAAATGGAAATACTACAATAGTAATATTAGCATTTGATATATATATATATATATATATATAAAATAATAAATATACAATATAAGAAAAAATAAATACACAATATAAGAAATAAAAATATCATATTAAAATAAACAATAAGTAAATATACAATTCAGAAATAGATATATTACATTAAATATCTATCACAATATTATCATTTATTATAATAAAATATAAATTAAATAATAATAAATAAAAATAAATAGTGATTAAATATACAGTATAAGAAATAGAAATATAAAGTAAAAAAAAATAGAATAAGTAAATATACAATATAATAAAAGATAAACAATAAGTAAATATAAAATGAAAAAATTAAATTACATATCGATTTGAAAATGTATAGTAAAATAAATTATGTGTAAATACACAATAGGATAAATGCAAATATTACATTAAACATATATCTTAATATTATAATAACTAAATATATTACATAAGAAAAATAAATAATTGGTAAATATATAATTCTATACTAATAAAATGGAGTTTTTGAGCCTCCATATAGCGTCCACATCGGCATAAAATATTTCTTCCAGAAAATGTCACTTGACATTAAAATATAGATGATAAATAAAGTTACAATAAGAAAATAAATAAAGGATAAGTAAATATATCCAGAAACAAAAATATTACATTAAACATCTATAATAATAAATAAAGAATAAGTAAATATATTCAGAAATATAAATATTAAATTAAACATCTATAATAATATTATCATTTGATATAAGAAAAATAAATAATTAATAATTAATAAGTATACAATATAAGAAAAAATAATAAGTAAATATACAATTTAAAAATGGAAAAACTACAATAAAAATTTATTTTAAAATGTAAAAGATAATACAACAATATTGAGAAAAAATAATAAATAAATATACAATTTTAAAATGGAAATACTACAATAAACATTTATTTTAATACTATCTTAATAAAAAATGGAAATACTACAATAGTAATATTAGCATTTGATATTAAAAATAAGTATACAAAAGAAGAAAAAGTAAAAAATTCAGAAACAGATATATTACATTAAATATATATCATAATATAATCATTTATTATAATAATAATAATTAAATAATAATAAAATATACTATTGAATAAAATAAATAGTGATTAAATATACATTATAAGAAATAAAAATATAAAGCAAAAAAATTAGAATAAGAAAATATACAATATAAGAAAAAAACAAACACTAAGTAAATATAAAATATAATAAATGGAAAAACTAAATTACACATCGATTTGAAATTGTATAGTAAAATAAATTATTAGTAAATACACAATAGGATAAATGCAAATATTACATTGAACATATATCTTAATATTATAATAACTAAATATATTACATAATAAAAATAAAAAATCAGTAAATATATGATATAAGAAATAAAAATATTACATTAAATATTTATTGTAATATTATAATAACTAAATATAAAATATAAGAAAAATAAATAATAAGTATACATTTTATTTATTTACTTATTTTACTATACATTTTATTTATTTACTTATTTTAAAATTACAATAGATGTTTGATGTAATATTTCTATTTCTTATATTGTATGTTTAATGTAATATTTCATTTCATATATCGTATATTTACTTATTATTTATTTTTCTTATATTATATATTTAGTTGTTATAATATTACAATAGATGTTTAATGTAATTTTTTTATTTCTTATATCATATATTTACCAGTTATTTATTTTTCTTATGTAATATATTTAGTTATTATAATATTAAGATATATGTTTAATGTAATATTTGCATTTATCCTATTGTGTATTACTTATATATATATATATATAACCTAAAAATCCTAAAATTAGAATATATGAATTTATAATATAATAAATATAAATATTATATAAACATCTATCGTACTACTAAAATAAGTAAATACACAATATAAGAGATAGAAAAATATATCAAACATCTATAGGAAAAATGGATATTAGAATTATAATAAATAGAAATATTACATTAAACATCTATCGTAATATTATCATAGATATAAAGTCAAGAAAATTAGAATAAGTAAATATACAATATAAGAAATGAAAAACTACTTTAAACATCTATCTGAAAAATGTATACTTTTAAGTTTTATCATTTCTAAATATTTTTATTAGAAAATATACAATATAAGAAATAAATAATAAGTAAATATACAATTTAAGAATATAAATATACATTAAACATTTATCATAATGTTATCATTTGATATAAAAGCAAGAAAATTAGAATAAGTAAATATTTAATATAATAAAATAAAAAATAAGTAAATATACAATATAAGAAATGATAAAAACTAAATTCAAAATGTATCTGAAAAATATATAGTAAAGTAAATAATCAGTAAATAAACAATATAAGAAATATAAATATTTCATTAAAAATCTATCATAATATTAGAATAAGTAAATATAAAATATAAGAAAAATAAATAATAAGTAAATATAAAAAATAAGAAATATAAATGTTATATTAAACATATATCGTAATATTATTATTTAACATAAAAGCAAGAAAATTAGAATAAGTAAATATACAATATAAGAATAAATAAACATACAATATAAGAAATAGAAATATTACATTAATTATCTATCATAATATTATAATAAGTAAATATTCAATTGAAGCAAAAATAAATATACAATATAGCAAATAGAAAATTACATTAAGCATCTATCTCAAAAATGTATAGTAAATATACAATAGAAGAAATATAAATATTATATTAAATATCTATTATAGTATTACCATTTGATATAAAAACAAAAAATATTAGAATTAATAAATAAATATATAATATAAGAAAATTAAATAATAAGTAAATATACAATATAAGAATATTTATATAGTTAACATTTGAAAATCAAAATAGTTATGCGCGTAGCGCGGATTATTCCTTAGTCTATACTAATAAAAATGAGGTTTTGAGGCTCCATAGAACGTACACATCAGCGTAAAATCTTTCTTGGAACATGACATGTGACATTAAAAAATAAATAATAAATAAATTTATAATATAAAAAATAAATAAAGAATAAGTAAATATATCTAGAAATAGAAATATTACATTAAACATATATAGTAATAAATAAAGAATAAGTAAATATATTCAGAAATAGAAATATTACATAAATAAATTTATAATATAAAAAAATAAATAAAGAATAAGTAAATATATCCAGAAATAGAAATATTACATTAAACATCTATAATAATAAATATAGAATAAGTAAATATATTCAGAAATAGAAATATTACATTAAACATCTATAGTAATATTATCATTTGATACAAGAAAAATAAATAATAAATAAGTATACAATAAATAAAAAATAATAAGTAAAGATATAATTGAAAAATGAAAAACTATAATAAACATTTATCTTAAAATGTAAAAGATAATACTACAATATTAAGAAAAAATAGTAAGTAAATATACAATTTTAAAATGGAAATACAACAATAAACATTTATCTTAATACTATCTTAATAAAAAATGGAAATACTACAATAGTAATATTAGCATTTGATACATATATAAAAATAATAAGTATACAATATAAGAAAAAAAATACTAAATACATACATAATTTAAGAAATAAAAATAACATATTAAAATAACAATAAGTAAATATACAATTCATAAATAGATATATTAAATTAATTATCTATCGCAATATTATCATTTATTATATTAAAAATAAAAATTAAATAATAATAAATATACAATTGAATAATATAAATAGTTATTAAATATTCAGTATAAGAAATAGAAATATAAAGTAAAAAATTAAAATAAGTAAATATACAATATAAGAAAAAATAAACAATAAGTAAATATAAAATATAATAAAAGGAAAAACTAAATTACATATCGATTTGAAAATGTATAGTAAAATAAATTATATGTAAATACACAATAGGATAAATGCAAATATTACATTAAACATATATCCTATTATTCTAATAACTAAATATATTACATAACATAAATAAATAATCGGTAAATATATGATTTTATACTAATAAAAGAAAGCTTTTGCGGTTTCATAGAGCGTCCACATCAGCATAAAATATTTCTTCCAGAAAATGTCACGTGTCATTAAAAATAGATGATAAATAAATTTACAATATAAAATAAATAAAATATAAGTAAATATATCAAAAAATATAAATATTACATTAAACATCTATAGTAATAAATAAAGAATAAGTAAATATATTCAGAAATAGAAATATTACATTAACCATCTATAATAATATTATCATTTGATATAAGAAAAATAAATAATAAATAATGAATAAGTATACAATATAAGAAAAAAATAATAAGTAAATATACAATTTAAAAATTGAAAAACTACAATAAAAATTTATCTTAAAATGTAAAAGATAATACTACAATATTGAGAAAAAAATAATAATTAAATATACAATTTTAAAGTGGAAATACTACAATAAAAATTTATCGTAATACTATCTTAATAAAAAATGGAAATACTACAATAGTAGTATTAGCATTTGATATAAAAATAAGTATACAATATAAAAAAATAAATACTAAATAAATACACAATATAAAAAATAAAAATATTATATTAAAATAAACAATAAGTAAATATACAATTCAGAAATAGATATATTACAATAAATATCTACCATAATATTATCATTTATTATAATAAAAATAATAATAAAATATACAATTAAATAAAATAAATAGTGATTAAATATACTGTATAAGAAATAGAATTATAAAGCAAAAAAATAGAATAAGTAAATATATAATATAAGAAAAAATAAACAATAAATATATATAAAATATAATAAATGTAAAAACTAAATTACACATCGATTTGAAAATGTATAGTAAAATAAATTATAAGTAAATACACAATAGGATAAATGCAAATATTACATAAAACATATATCGTAATATTATAATACCTAAATATATTACATAAGAAAATAAATAATAGGTAAATATATGATATAAGAAATAAGAAATATTACATTAAACATCTATTTTAATATTATAATAACTAAATATATAATATAATAAAAAGTAATAATAAGTAACTATACGATATATGAAATGAAATATTACATCAAACATCTATTGTAATAATTAAATAAATAAAATGTATAGTAAAATATATAATAAGTAAATATACAATATGAGATATATATATATATATATATATATATTACCTAAACCATCGTAAAATTAGAATATCAAAATTTATAATATAATAAATAGAAATATTATATAAAACATCTATCGTAATACTAAAATAAGTAAATATACAATAAAGCCATAGAAAATACATAAACATCTATTAGAAAAATGTATATTAAAATAAATAATAAGTAAATATACAATATAAGAAATAAAAAACTACTTTAAACATCTATCTGGAAAATGTTACTTTTACGTTTTATCATTTCTAAATATTTTTATAATTAAATATACAATATAAAAAATAAATAATAAGTAAATATATAATTTAAGAAATATAAATATTACATTAAACATTTATCATAATGTTATCATTTGATAGAAAAGCAAGAAATTAGAATAAGTAAATATTTAATATAAGAAAAATAAACAATAAGTAACTATACAATATAAGAAATGATAAAAACGAAATTAAACATCTATCTGAAAAATATATAGTAAAGTAAATAATCAGTAAATAAAAAATATAAGAAATATAAATATTTCATTAAACATCTATTATAATAAGTAAATATAAAATATAAAAAAAATAATAAGTAAATATACAAAATAAGAAATAGAAATGTTACATTAAAAATATATCGTAATATTATCATTTAAAATAAAAGCAAGAAAATTAGAATAAATAAATATACAATATAAGAATAAATAAACATACAATCTAAGAAACATAAATATTACATTAAGCATCTATCATAATATTAGAATAAGTAAACATTCAATAAAATAAAAATAAATATACAATATAAAAATAGAAAAATTACATTAAGCATCTATCTCAAAAATGTATACTAAATATATAATAGAAGAAATATAAATATTACATTAAACATCTATTATAGTATTACCATTTGATATAAAAACAAGAAAATTAGAATGAATAAAAAATATATAATATAAGAAAAAATAAATAATAATTCAATATACAATATAAAAATATTTATATAGTTAACATTTGAAAATCAAAATAGTTCCGCGCGTAGCGCGGATTAATCTCTAGTATCTATAAAAATGAAAACAAAACCCGCGCGGTTGCGCGGGTCAAAATCTAGTGTGAAGTTAAGATATGTTAGATTTTGAATGTAGATAGAATATTGAACATTAGGAAGGTCTGAATATAAGGAGGTAAATCATTTAATATATACTGATCGAATATACAGTTTGAATTAAATCTTATCAAGTTGTTATTGATTATTTGGTGTGAAAGTCAAGTTTGTAAAGATTTGATCAAATCTTTTTCAAGAATATCTTGCAAGTTTTCGTTTAGATAATAATTAGATTTACAGAATAAGTAGATATGGATATTATTTAAATTACAAAAACATATGATATGTAACTTCTGATCTTACTATAAGTTTATATACTAATAATATGTTTATAATGGCAGGTTGCTCAAAGCCTAACAAAGAAACAACAAACTTGGAGCCAATTATTATCTACACAAAGACAATAAGATTGAATAAGACTTATTGCATTGATAATCTAATGATTGAGGCATAGTGTATAAGACATTGATGTTATTTGTATGATGACGATGTTTGTAAGAGATCATAATCAACCAAATTAGAAAAAAAAGTATTAAAGTCGCCAAGTATCGTTTTGTACGATTTAATGAGAGTTATTATATAGTTAATTTAATTTGATTTACTTATAAGAAATTAGATAGTGGTTTAATTTAAGTTGGCCGGTTTCATTTGTAAAAGAAACGAGATATATGTAATAAACTAAATGGTCCATAAATTATGCACTTTTCTAGCAAACTTGAAAGAGTCCAAAAGTTAATGATAACTTTTATGGTAGATAAAAACATGACTCTATTATATATTTTAATTTTTCACATATATTAATAAAACATCTAATAAGTGTATAGTTTTTTGTCATTCTTTTCTTATAAATTTTAACCAATAAAAATCCAATAACTGCAATTAAGTTTTTTGAAATTTATAATTAATCATTATTATTTGATAAAATATGCATTGAAAATACCAAAAATATATCTTTTAAAAATGTTTTTTCTAAAACATATAACTTTACTAAACAGAGAAAATATTATTTAAAAAAGCCTTAAATCTGAAAAAAAAAACTGAACTTAAATTGTAATTAAAATTACCCAAAAAATTGGATTAGGTGCAAATATACCTTTTCCAAAAAAAAATCACATATATATATATATATCTTGTGCGTATACTTAGAGCTACAGATCATGTGTACTGTTTTTGCTACAATCTACTTTTCTCGGTAAGTATTATTATATAACACTAAATATTTCACAAAATATGATCTCATGCTATTATTTCCAAAAAAAAAGTCTGAAACCTATTTTTTGAAAAATATCTATGATAACTTTAAAGGTTTTTGTCATAAAAATAGTTTTAAAAATGATTAAAATATATACTTATACCCTGAGAGTTAACTAATTTAAACTTACAAATTAGTGTTATTGAGTGGAGTTTTAGAGATAAGGTTTAAAATTTAAAATAAAAAAATTAAAAAAAATAAAAAATACAATTTTTTTAAATTTAAAGTGTTATTTAGGTTATTTTTCTTGGGGGCTATTTTGGTAAGAAAAATTAAAAAAAAAAACTATTTGAGATAATTACTCACTCCTTATTTTTCCATTAATTTTGGTTTTCTTACTGTTTCTGAAAACCGAATTTAAAATCTTGGAACTCGTAAAATAAACTGAACAACACTAAACAAAGATAAAGTAATACCCTACCAAAAATAAATCTACAAACAAAAACCCAACCCGGCATTCTAAAACTTAAAAGATCCGAAAAAAAAACCACAAATCAATTTCAATCAAAAACCCTAAAATTGTTTGGTTGCTTAAAAAAATACCAATATAAATCGATTTCATGGGCTTTTCGATTTTGATCTTTATTCTCAAAGGGAAATATGAATGAAACTTTATATTCACAGGAAATTAAGATTCAAATTTTATTCTCAGCGATAAATAAGACGAGGTCATACTTCGAAAAACATTTGGTTCTATCTGATAATACTTGTGGGCAAATTGCTCCTATATCTCTATCTCCTTTAAGGTCTGGTAGTAATTATACAACTGTTTTTCAACTTTAATTATTTTATTAATGTGTATATTATGGTTAAATACTAATCATGCCATCCATTTTCTCACATATTTTGGAGATCTTAACAATTGAGACAGTAATTCAGATCTTAACAGTTGAGACAATAATTCATAAATTTTAGAATTTTTCTTCTTGATCAGCCGCGTAGGCACAACCCTATAAAACCTTAGCTTTGGCCACAAAAATTTTTAGAAAGTTTTTCTTACATAGAAATAAGTTATCAAATTATGAATTTTTTTTATAAAAGCTCTTTAATAAATGTCTATAGACTCTAAAATCTCAAATCTGACCATGTTTGTTAGTCAGTCGATTTAACCATATCACCAGTGCTATACACGTTTCGCTTTTCAAGAAGATCAATATATATATATATATATATCATATGATATTCTACTCTCTATATTACTATTAGGTGAAAATTGTTTTTAAAATGTACTATTTTGTATTTTACGGTTGACATTTACACAACGTAGCTGTTGACAAAAAAAACACAACGTAGCTGAGGATGTATATAGACCCTTCGACGTCGTTTTAGTTGTTATCCCATTTATAGCATTTGTTATCACATTTCTAACGTCTCGGTCATTTGAGAGTCTGAGACTTGAGCCTACCTCTTTGTGGAGAATCATTCTTTTGATTTGCAATTAGATTTAGTGGAACTCAAGCTTTATACATTATACAATCCTCCATGTTAGTTGCAGTGGTTGATAAAAAATTCAAATCTTTGCTGATGTCTTACATTCAATGGTATATACTAAATGTTTTGTTTTGTTGACTAATTGTATATAATTATATACATATTAAAATTTGGAATATGCTCTGTTTAAAGTAGAGACCTTCTAATTAATTGTACAAATGTGTACTTACTCATACGTATGATATGTATTACATGTATTAAATGTGAATAAAAATGTATGCATGCTCTTCTTACATTTATTTCAATAATCATAAACAGTCATGTCTCCTCTTTGATTATTTTGCATGCCTTTATCATGTCTCAACTGGACCCCATTCTAAACGTAACAAGATCGTGTGATAGATCCGTATATAAAGTTCGCAAATCGTGTTATTGTTTCTGATCGAATTATCAAAATTTACATAGAATAAAGCCATGTTTTCTCAGGAAAACAAATTTGTTTCGTCAGATTCATCATCACTATCTAATAGAAATGAATTAGAGAAAGACATGACGTCAAATATAGAGGATCAAACCGTGGTACCAGCACTGCTACCTTTGCCACCACCATATCCGTCACCAAAACGGTTGGTCAGATCTTCCTCGTTTGTGAAATCATGTATAATAAAATGGAAAAAAACAGGAAAGAAGCGAGAAGAGAAAGATGATCCTTTCCTTATTGCAATGAGAAAGTGTTCAACTGATCTAGAAACTGACGGTGAGAAAGTTGTGTCAAAAGGAAACAATAGTCTTAAGTCTTTAGTTTCTTGCAAAGCTCCTTGTGTTAGGGAATAGTTTTAAATATCTATTCTCTTCTGTTTTTTGCTGTTTTATATGTGAAATTACAAGATCATGTAGGTTCCAAGGTTCTCTTAGTTAAGTAAAATATCTCAAGTTGTCTAAAGATCCAAATCAGATTTTTATTTATACCTTTATCATTCTTTTATGTCTCCAAATCGAAAAGACCAAAATAGACTAGCAAATAAAATTACAAAAGAAAAATCTCAATCAGAAAACGAGTTGTATGGAAATTATCTACCTAGTCTTGCACCAGGTTGTTAATGAAAGACCTGGAAATAAAAGGCAAATGACTACTACCAAAAGAGACATGATAGTTGGATCTCGCTATGAAAACTCTAATCTTTTAGATGGTTCATTCGTTTTTAAACAATCCAAAGATTGATTGAGTTTTATAAATAGAATTAATGTAGCACATGTGTTTGTTTCTTTTCGCTTAGCACATGTGATACGCCCAAAATCGGAAGGATGGCTTTGGCCGGGTGTTGGATATGAACCGAGAATGCGAAGGCACTTCTGGAACTAGGATGGATTGATAGGATCGTCAAGAGGTGCGGAATGACTCTGATATACCCACGATCTAAGGCTAACCACCTAAGAACGGTTGTAGTGCGTTGGCTAACCACCAAATAACACACAAAGATGATTGGTTGACCACCAAATCAACAAGCCGGTTCAAACCAATGAACTAGCTAAAGAACTCTCTCTCTCACTCAGAGAAGAAACAAAAATGAAACCAAAATGAACTGATTTTATTCATTGTAGAGATTACATATTTATACTAGATGTAGTCAAAGAAAGCAATAAAGAAAGTGCGGAAAATGATGTCTAGAAAATACAACATTTGACTAAATAATTATTAGAGAGTCAAAGTTGTAGAAATTGATGCAGTCTTGGTCAAAGTTGCGGGAAATGATGAAGACCAGTCAAAGTGATGATTTTGAGACAGCCTGGTCAAGGTTTGTCCAAGCGTCCAGATGCATCCGAACGAGATGAATGCACGGGGTAAAGATAAGGACGCATGCGGGACTGTCCGGATGGTCTGGCGGATGAGAATGCATGCCCATCTTTGGTTTCCTCACGACCCAAGCTAAGTCTGGCTTGACCGTGGGTCTTCGAATGTCGAGTTGGTCGGGAAAGATGAGCTCTGGTACGGTCAGTTCGGTCTCCTGGTCGTGGCTCCAGCCGAAGCTCCATTCCAGACGTACGCGGGTCAATACGGTGGACAGAACGTGAGGCACGGTCGGTGTGATCAGCACGACCTGGTGGAGAAACCTTGGTTGGGTCGAGCTGTTTGACAAGATCACCACTTTGGGCCGTGTCCTTGAACCAAAAAGGACAGTGCTCGATTTTGGTTCTATCATACTCTCCCTCTTCAAAAAGATTTGTCCTCAAATCTGGAACATTAAAAGGAAAAGGGGTATAAGCAAAAGAATCATAATCAATACATTGCTCACCTTGGGTTTGGTCTGGCTCTTGAATGGACGAAGATCCTTCTTTTTTTGTTTGATGACCACGGTTTTGCTCTCCATCTGACCCTTCATTTGGTTCATGTGGGTAGTCATCGAAAATTGGCAATGGATATGAAAGGCCTTCCTTTTCTTGCTCGGTTTCAACTTCCTCCAATGTCACCAACGGTTTCTGGTTTTGGCACTTGTTAGCGTAATGGCCGACTCTATGGCATTTGAAACACCTGGTAGAATGAGCTTTGCTTGTGGGTTTCACAGCTTTGCTTTTATCAAAAGAAATCTCATTAGTTTTCAAATCAGAATTTGAAAGATAAGAAGACTTACATTGTTGTTTTGGTGCTGAAGAAGTGTTGGTGTTTCCCTTCCTTTTGAGTTTCCGGATAGCATGAATTGCCTTATGCAACATTTTCTCCAAGCTGGCATAAGTCTGAAGTTCGTTCTGATCTAGCACCTTACGGTTGCTTCTCTTGGTTTTGATGAAGGGACGATCACCACTTCTGACCCCCTTCTCATCATCAGACATGTTTTGTCTCTTCCTTTGTTTCTGCACAAAGTCAAATTCATTAGAAGCAAATTGTTTCTTATTTCTAGAAATTAATTGCTTTTTTTCAGAAACAATTTTAAAAGGAAAGAAGACATCATCTTGTAGTGGTTTTGATTTCTTGAGAAGTCCAAACATCATGAAAACACTTAACAACCAAGTTAGCAAATAAAATCCTCACACTCTCAAAGTGTTTAGCTCTCGATTTTTAGGTGATCACTCAGAGTTCTTTCCACTGGTTCAAAGGATGACAGGCAGTCAAAATCAGCAATCAAAAACCCAAACAACTTTGTGGGAAAAAGAAAAGAGAAAGAAAGATGAAGAGATTTTTTTTTGTGTGTGTGGATCCGCCTTAACTGTCCTAAGGCCGGATTTCTCCTCGGCCAGCAGGCTTTCTCTTCCACCACTCCCCCTGGATTTCTCTTCAAAAGTGATTCAAGCCAAAACTTTTACTCTTTTTTTTTTTAAATCGTTTTCTCTTTTTTTTTTTAAATGGCGATCACAAGGGAGTAAAGGAACAGCCCGGATCCAAAAAGAAATAAGAAAAGAAAATGATGAATAGATGAGAAGATGAAAAGAAGAATGAAAACAAACCAGCCAAAGTGGCTCTGATACCAAATGATACGCCCAAAATCGGAAGGATGGCTTTGGCCGGGTGTTGGATATGAACCGAGAATGCGAAGGCACTTCTGGAACTAGGATGGATTGATAGGATCGTCAAGAGGTGCGGAATGACTCTGATATACCCACGATCTAAGGCTAACCACCTAAGAACGGTTGTAGTGCGTTGGCTAACCACCAAATAACACACAAAGATGATTGGTTGACCACCAAATCAACAAGCCGGTTCAAACCGATGAACTAGCTAAAGAACTCTCTCTCTCACTCAGAGAAGAAACAAAAATGAAACCAAAATGAACTGATTTTATTCATTGTAGAGATTACATATTTATACTAGATGTAGTCAAAGAAAGCAATAAAGAAAGTGCGGAAAATGATGTCTAGAAAATACAACATTTGACTAAATAATTATTAGAGAGTCAAAGTTGTAGAAATTGATGCAGTCTTGGTCAAAGTTGCGGGAAATGATGAAGACCAGTCAAAGTGATGATTTTGAGACAGCCTGGTCAAGGTTTGTCCAAGCGTCCAGATGCATCCGAACGAGATGAATGCACGGGGTAAAGATAAGGACGCATGCGGGACTGTCCGGATGGTCTGGCGGATGAGAATGCATGCCCATCTTTGGTTTCCTCACGACCCAAGCTAAGTCTGGCTTGACCGTGGGTCTTCGAATGTCGAGTTGGTCGGGAAAGATGAGCTTTGGTACGGTCAGTTCGGTCTCCTGGTCGTGGCTCCAGCCGAAGCTCCATTCCAGACGTACGCGGGTCAATACGGTGGACAGAACGTGAGGCACGGTCGGTGTGATCAGCACGACCTGGTGGAGAAACCTTGGTTGGGTCGAGCTGGTTGACAAGATCACCACTTTGGACCGTGTCCTTGAACCAAAAAGGACGGTGCTCGATTTTGGTTCTATCAACATGTGTTTGTTTCATTTAGATTAAAACGGATGAGAAGTAACAACCCTAATATTTGTTTATTAACTTCTTAAATGAAAAAGTGGAGTTTCTTCTCAAAATAAATGTATATTGCTGATGAATAGTAATCACAATTTAGAGAACTGTATCTTACACGAGGTACATATGAGTAAAAGAAAAAAAATTCCAGATGCTGGAACAGCGTCAAAAGCAAGTGAAGCAGGATTGTTAGACTCTCTTTGTCCATAAGAATATCACCTCTTCAAACTTCTTGCTCCAGTGTCAGACTTCCCTAATGAAGTTGTAATCTCCAATGTTCATAATCTTCTTGTTGATAAGATTCACCAGTACTTGGTAATCACCTTCGAATATTACTTTTGTGTAACCTTTATCCCATGCATTTTGCATTGCAACAATGAGGGCTTGGAATTCACCTTCAAGTGAGGTTCTTCCATTAAAAGAAGCTTGACCTGCTCTTTTGCAAAGACCTGAACTAAAACAAAAAAGCCAACCAGCGTAAGTTTTCTGCTATGTCCTGTTGTAAAATCCATCATAGTTGCATTTTATCCATCTCTATATAGGTTTTTTTCCATCTTTCTAGTGTACCTCGTTGGTTTATTGGTGTGTGTATGTGTTTCGTCCAGCAACATCATTTGTTCCTCCTTCCGCTCCTTAATTATTATCAAACCATGCAAGATGTAGCGATGTGCTCCACTCTATTTTCTGGTTTTTAAATACTTGCATATTTCTATTTTTCCATATCCTCCATAGGAACCAGAGTCCAAGTTGTTGGTATTCTGAAGAAATATGTGGATAATCTGATAAGAGATCCTGGAGTTTGTCTTCTAGAAGAACTACATTGTTGAAAAGAATTGGAGTTGGTATGTTGGATGCCCTCCATGTTTGTTGTGCATAACTGCAATAAAAACATGTTGTGCAGTTTCTTGTTGTAGATAGGTTGGACATCGAACTTGATGACTAATCTGTCGTCAATATAGAACTTCTCCTACCAGTAAAATATTAAGACATCGTTTTCTAAAGAAAATGCTTGAGTTTTGGTGCAGCTTTTGATTTTCTTATGAACTGCTTGATGTTTAAATCGGAATAACTACTTCTATATCAGGTCGATGTGTTGCAAGTCAATATCCTGAATTAACTGTGTAGTATTCATTGTAGTATCAACCTAATAAGTTCAATTCTGCAAATGCACTTAATTCTGTAGACATAATGAGATGAGCATCTTCTTTTTTTGAATTATACAGAGGTATCCTGGCCCCACAGAAGTGGGTCCAGACTAGCCCCGCCGAAGCGGGTCCTCTGTCGCCGGTGATGCCCAAATTTTAATCCCCCGGTGGCCAGCGCCGATCGAACCCGGGACCGTATCGAGGCCGAAGCTCCCTCAAGTACCACTAGGCCGTCCTCGCTTGGTTTAGATGAGCATCTTCTTGTTCCACCATGCTTATTATTAATTCCTCATTCCATCTTGTTTGGGTTTCATTGATCCATTCCACTACATGCATCAAATGCACTTAATTCGGTTTGCGTGGTCGAGAAGTATGTAAAAGGAAGCCACAGGTATGTCCAAGCATGTACCATTGTTCCATTGCCAATAACAATTCGTAGACCCTTAAGCAATAAATCTCGGCCTTGTAGCAGAGATCTCCATGCATAGGAGTTATTCTTCTTTTGTTTCGCATTGAATATAGATGTATTATCAAAATACCATTTCTTAAGAACCTTTGCCATTAAACAATGAATATTCTAATTAGTACGCCAAACTTGCATGGCAAGAAGAGCAAGGTTGAAAATTTCAAAATCTTTAAAACCCAATCCACCTTCCTTCTCTGGTAGGCACACATAATTCCATGCTAACCAATGCATTTCATTTTTGTCTCCTTAGCTTCCAGATCTGGAAGATCTCGCTGCTACCATGCAATAGATGCAGCAGATGAAGCAGAATATCCAAGCTCAGCAGGTAGCTGCTCAAAAAGCGGCCGAACTCGCCGCGCAAAAGCAACAACAGCAGGAGAAAGCTGCTCAAATTGGGCAGAGAAGCCTTACGTGTAACTTCCCTACTACGCGCTCATCTATTACTCCTCCACCCTTTCCTCAATATGACTTTGAGATCAAGCCTGCTTTGATCGCGTTAGTGCAGAGGAAGATGTTCGATGGTCTCCCAGCATATATCCCAATGGAGCATATTGAGAGCTTTGAAAAAGTATGCAGCTTTACTCACACCAGACTACATTAAGTACATGCCATTTTTGTTCTCTCTTAATGGAAAGGCTGCACAGTGGTTGAATTATTTCCCTACTGGCTCACTCATTTCATGGTAGCAGGCCCGATCAGCGTTCCTAAGCAATTTCTACACGAAGGCGAAAATTGCAGCTTTGACGAACAAAATCTCCTCCTTCATTCAGCTCACTGATGAGCCCTTTTGTGATGCATGTGACCGTTGCAATGACTACCGTAGAGAATGCCCCCACCTTAGGTTTGAGAATGATTATCTCCTGGGTGTTATCTATGATGGAGTTGACTGGGAATTACGAAATACTCTAAATTCCGCGATCAAAGGAGATTTCATCACCCAAATGACTAAAGGAGCATTTGAGATTATCGAGAACATGACACCTAGCTCTTCCAACAAGAATCACGAAATTGATCGCTCTAACAAAGTCAACAGTATTGACACTCAGAAGATCGACGAGTTGATAGCCAAGGTTGATCAATTGCTTAAGAGCAACCGAGGGAAAGTCTACATCATGGAGGAAGCTACACCCGAGTAGAGTGCTAAAGACGCTGCACCAGAGACCAAAACATTGGCAGAGGATCAGCAGGAGGTTAGCTACGTCAATGGACAAAGATGGCAGTTCAAGAACTACCACCATAACCCCAATGTGAGGAACAACCCACATCTCTTCTCTTACAAGAACAACAACGCAGACAGTCTAGCGGACAAGGCGCAAAACAACCAGGCACAGAACAAGGGTTATCAGAAAGGCTTCTCTCAGAATTACAAAGGAAAAACCTATGTTTTCAGCCAGGCGCGTAACCAAAAACCGGAAAACAATATGCATATTGTTCCAACTGCCGCTAATGGTTCACAAGATGAGCTGAAAAGCTTGGATATGATGATGCAATATATGTTGCAAGGTCAGCATATTCAGAACAATGCGTTGAATAAGGTCACCACAGAGAGCTCCTCATCTACAATATCTTGTGAGAGAATTGTTCTGTAAAATACTTCTCTACCACCTCTGCAATACCTTGATCTCCATGTTTAATATCACCAGTTTCATCTTGAATAGCTAATATTATGTTTCTTTTTCTTCTAGCTGCAGTTATAGCATGGTAATATTTTGTGTGTTTTATCTCTTCCCTCAACCAAGGGTTTTGACTTTTTCTTTTCCAAAAAATGTCTTCGTCTGTGTATGCTTGATTGAGATGTTCCCTCATTCTCATTTGTTTTGTGACTGGACTACAGATAGAACAAGCTTTGTCGAGTTGATATCTGAGTAATCTGATTTGCTCTTGGGCATTGGTGTGATGAGATTTCTTCTATTTTTAGATCATTTTACTACAGTTAGTGAATTTCTAAACCATGGACACTCTTTCACCTTTTAAATTATTTATTTTCCGGTCATTTTTAATTGTTTCTTCAAAAGTTTCTATGTTTTGCATTCCATCATCATAAATAAGTTAGGATGTTATATAGAGTTCTAAAATTTAGGGTTGTCCCAGCCCATCTATATAATTTAAGAGCTCTAACCCTAATGCATTACTCATAAAGTATATAGGCTAGTTTAGGGTTGGGTTAAAGAAATAAAAGGGTTTGACAGGGTTAGACCCTATTAATTTTTTTTTTGGTATTAACAATATTTTGGTGTAGAGTTTTTTTTTTTGTAAACTATTTTGAAGTAAGATTAAAACTTTAAAAATTAATTTCTCTTCCAAAATTGCAAAAATTGAGTTTTTTTGGCAAAATCGTGAAAACAAAACTATTACGCCAAAATCCCAAAAATGATTTTTTCTGTCAAATCAGGTTTTCCACCAAACTTGAAAAAATTAAATTTCCTGCTACAACTGTAAAATCGAGTTTTTCCGCCAAAACCGAAAAAATCGAGTTTTCCTGCCAAAACCAAAAATTGAGTTTTCTCGTCAAACCGTAAAATTGAGTTTTTCCGCCAAAACCGCAAAATCAAGTTTTTCTGCCAAAACCGCAAAATCAAGTTTTTTCTGCAAAATCGAATTTTCCTGCTAACCCCGCAAAATTGAGGGTTTTCCCGTAAAATTGAGTTTTTTTTTTAAAAATGAGTTTTTCTGCCAAAAAATCGCAAAATCGAGTTTTTCCACCAAAACCGCAAAATCAAGTTTTTCCGCAAAATCAAGTTTTTTCCCCAAAACCGCAAAATCGATTTTTCCCGCCACAACCGCGAAATTGAGTTTTTCTGCCAAAACCGCAAAATCAAGTTTTTCCGTTAAATCGCAAAATTGAGTTTTCTTGCTAAAACCGCAAAATTGAGTTTTCCGCAAAATCGAGTTTAACGCCAAAACCACAAAATCGAGTTTTTCCGCTAAAACCGCAAAATTGAGTTTTTTCGGAAAAAAAATCAAGTTTTTCCGCCAAACCGCAAAATCGGGTTTTTCCGCAAAATTGAGTTTTCCGCAAAATCAGATTTTTCCGCTAATACCGCAAAATTTAATTTTCCGCAAAATCAAGTTTTTCCTCCAAAACCACAAAATCAAGTTTTCTCGCCAAAACCACAAAATCGAGTTTTCCCGCCAAAACCGCAAAATCGAGTTTTCCGCAAAACTGAGTTTTTCTGCAAAATCGAGTTTTTCCACCAAAACCGCAAAATCGAGTTTTCCCGTAAAATTGAGTTTTTCCGCAAAATCGATTTTTTTCCGCTAAAACCGCAAAATTGAGTTTTTCCGCCAAAACCACAAAATCAAGTTTTTCTGCTAAAACCGCAAAATCGACCTTTCCCGCTAAAACCGCAAAATCGAGTTTTCCGCAAAATTGAGTTTTTTCGCCAAATTGATTTTTCCTGCTAAAACCGCAAAATCGAGTTTTCCCGCCAAAACAACAAAATCAATTTTTCCGTAAAATCGCAAAATTGAGTTTTCCCGTAAAATATTTAACCAAAAATCATTTTTATTTGACTTATGTTAATGTATGAGATAATGTATATTTTGTAAGAGATTATATTAAATTTATTCACATAAAATGATAAAGGGTCTTAAAAGGGTTCAACCCTATTTTACATATGTTGATGAGTTCTAAAAGAGTTAAGATTCATTTAGGGTTGAGCTTAAATTATATAGGGCCGGGCTGGGCTGGATAACCCTATATAACATCTCTATACATAAGTATTCATCTTCTTCCTATGTTTTCTCATCTATAAAGGTTATTACTGGCTTGTGATCTGATTCCCCAAGCTCTAGGAAATGTGTTTCTGAGTTAGGATAAGTCGAACGCCATGAACCATTGGCCATCACTATGTTTAAACAAATTGTATATGGTGATCACCTTGTGTTCCAGCCTAAGAGAAGCAGTCTCTATTACATTAAGATCCGAGAAGTTGCAAGTGGAAACTGTTTTTTTTTTAAATCATGGAAAATAGTTTCTGGTCGCAGGGATCCACCTCTTTTCTCATCACTGCTTAACATTTCATTGAAATATCCCATTATGATCCATTTCTCTTTTTGCTAGTATACCATCCCTCAAGTCTTTCCCATATATGATTTCAGAACGGTGATACTTGTTGACCGTATACAAAATTCAGGTAGAAGCTAAAAACAATTGCATTTAACAGAACAGTCAATTACATTAGGAGATTGAAAAAGAACAAAAAGATCAACATGTTGCTTCCATAAGACAACTAACCCACCATAAGGGCTTACTAGGGGAACTGATACATATCTGAGATGGTATAACTCACAACCCATGTCTTTGTTGTGGTCATTTTGTTGTATTTTTTGGGAAAGGCATAAAATATCCAAGAGATACTTCTGATTTTTTCTCTTTTAGGTGTCAAATTGTCGAGGTCGTCAAACTGTCGATTCATTGTCTATATCTTGATAGTTTCAGAAGGCTGTCCTCATGGCGGTAGAGGTGTTTCTTAGCTCACCACACCTATCATGTTGTAATTACTATCATAATCTTGTGTCTCATTGCACTCGCCCGTCTCTCTGCCATTAATCTTCTTGGGTAAACGACTTATTTCCACACCAGAAGTATCGTATAGTAACAGTTCCACACAATCTTTCATGCTCGTTCTAATTACACACATTTTAAGTATATGAACTTATTTACCCACGTTTTCAAAGATTAAAGATCAAAACTCAAAACCACAAAGACAAAGGTTTAACTTGGTTTTACTAGTTTAGCATCTAAACCGATATTAAACCAATCAACCCAGTTGATAGCGAACTAAAATTAAAACCCGATTCAACCTGATATTCAAATAATACTCGACCAAACTCTTTAGTAGGATGTTGGTTTAGGTTCTATTTAGATATCAGGTCGGATCGAATTTTAATTTCAGTTCGATGCCAACTGGTTTGGTATCGGTTTAGATTCTAAACCAATTAAACCAAACTAAACTTTCGTCTGTGTGGTTTCGGGTTTTGATCTTTGAAGATGGGGTAAATATGTTCATATACTTAAAATGTGTGTAATGAGGTTCATATACTTAAAATGTGTGTAATTAGGACAAACATGAAAGATTGTGTAGAACTGTTAATATATGATATTTTGAGTGTGGATATAGGTCGTTTACCCAATCTTTTCTTTGATGTTGAATTCCCATTTTCTGCAGAATGCTTACGTTCCTGTTAAGCGTGGGCATTTTACCCGGACCCTAAAACCCAAAACGGAACCGATCCAAAAAAATCGGTTCGGGTCGAGTACGGGTACGGGTTATACCATTTTACCCCATTGGGTGTTTTTATGGAGGATCCGCGAGTATTTGATCGACCCGACCCAAACCCAAGACCTGATGGGTATCCGAAATACTCTAAACTTCTAGTATATATTAGGTATATATGGATATTTCAATATTTTTGGTATTATAGATATTTTTTTAGTATTGGATTTGATTTTTCAAGTATATTTTTAGATTTCGGGTAAAATTGTAGATTTTCAAAAATATAATTCGGTTAATCAAATAAAAATTCGGGTATTTTTATGTCTTCGGTGAGATTTTGGGTCAAATTTTTAATATTTTGGGCATTTAAATATTTTCAAGTACTTTTTGTGTGTTTTTGGTTTTTTTGGACCAGGCTCGAACGAACTTGACTCGGCCCCGACAAGACCCAAACCGAATCTGAACTGGTAAATTATATTTTTCCTATTGGGTCCAACTATCGAAAATCCGAACCGGCCTGGACAGGACATAACCTAAACTGAAAAATTCTAATTACTCTATTGAATTTAAATATCTTAGGAATCGGATCCAACAAGATCCGAGCTGAACCTCACTGTGGACTCGAATGCCCAAGCTTATTTGCATGTTTCCACCACTGTCTTCTTGTTGATCTCTTCGCATCATTGGATTGTTACATTTTGTAAAAGATTGGACATCACTTCCATGTTCAATTCATTAGAGTACATTCCTTCCATTCCTTACTCATTAACGAATACCTCTGTATTTTCATTTTCCCAGAGTCGGTTTGTATCCATGCATATAAAAATTTCAATTAGGCCTCGGCATTTTGGGCATCGGTTTGGTTCGGATATTTTGCGTATCAGGTAGTTTGGGTAAGGTTCTGGAGAATCAATTTACTACTTGACATATTTTTGGTTCGGTACGGGTAGTTTCGGGTTAAGTTTGGTTTGGATAGTAAAACTAAGTACCAAAAAATACCCTAGGAAATATTGGTTCTTATTTGATTCTGGTTCGGTTAGTTCGGGTAATTCGGATTAAATATCAAATATTTTAGGTAAAATATCAAATAATTAAGATAATTTAGATAAAAATCTTGGATATTCGGATTACTTTGGATATCTAAGATAAAAATATCTTGATACTTTCGAATAGTTTCGGGTTACTCGAATACTTTATTATAACTTAGTTTTCTTCAATTATTGTTGGATACTTTTAATAGATTTTTAAATTGTAAATATATATATATATATATATATATATATATATATATATATATATTAGGTATAGTATATGTATATATAATTAATATTTTATATTTTTGGTACCCGTTTGGTTCTTGGTTTGGTTCTGGCCCGGTTTGGTTATTTTGGATATAGAAATATAAGAACCTTTGGGTATCTGAGGGTTTCAATCCAATTCCATATTTGGGTATTTTAGTTCGGTTATTCAGTTCTGATTTGTTTGCACAAGCCTAATTTCAATGGAGCCCCCACCTTTATGGGGCCTTCAATTCTTATATTTATTTTTAGATAGTGTTAAGTATAAAGGATCAAGAAAAAATATCAAAGACAAAATGTAAATATTAGACGTGACGTGGGTGTTTAGATTGTTAGGATTTAAATAATGTTCAAACTTAACACTAAAATAAAAATAAATAAAAGTCTAACATCTTCTTCATCAAACGCTTGTTTTTGTTCAAATTTTTTTCCCGCTCGTGTCTAGGGATGTTATATAGGGTTATCCAGCTGAGCCCGGCCATATATAATTTAAGCTCAGTCCTAAATGAACCCTAACCCTTTTAGAACTCATCAACATATGTAAAATAGGGTTGAACCCTTTTCAACCATTTTCAACCCTTTTAAGACCATTTATCATTTTATGTGAATAAATTTAACATAATCTCTTACAAAATATATATTATCTCATACATTAAATAAGTCAAATAAAAATAATTTTTAATTAAATATTTTACAGAAAAACTCAATTTGCAATTTTACGGAAAACTTGATTTTGCGGCTTTGGCGGAAAAACTCAATTTTGCGGTTTTGGTGGAAAAAATCAATTTGGCGGAAAAACTCAATTTTGCGGAAAACTCGATTTTGCGGTTTAGCGGAAAAACTCGATTTTGTGGAAAAATCAATTTTTCGGTTTTGGCGGGAAAACTCAATTTTGCGGTTTTGGCGGTAAAACTCAATTTTGCGGGAAAACTCAGTTTTGCGGAAAACTCGATTTTACGGTTTTAGCGGGAAAACTCGATTTTGCGACTTTAAGGAAAAACTCAATTTTGCGGTTTTAGCGGAAAAACTCGATTTGTGGTTTTGGCGGGAAAACTCAATTTTGCGGTTTTGGCGGAAAAACTTGATTTTGCTGTAAAACTCAATTTTGCGGTTTTGGCGGAAAAACTCAATTTTTCGGTTTTGGCTGTAAAACTCGATTTTGCGAAAAACTCAATTTTGCGGTTTTAGCGGGAAAACTCGATTTTGTGATTTAACGGAAAAAACTCGATTTTGCAGTTTTTGCGGAAAAACTCGATTTTGCGGTTTTGGCGGGAAAACTCAATTTTTTGGGAAAACTCAATTTGCGGTTTTGGTGGAACAACTTGATTTTGCGGAAAAAAACCATTTTGCGGTTTTGGCGGAAAAACTCGATTTTACAGTTTTAGCGTGAAATTTCATTTTTTTAAGTTTGGTGAAAAGCTCGATTTGGGAGAAAAAAAATATTTTTGGAATTTTGAAGGAATAATTTTGTTTTCACGATTTTAGCAAAAAAAAAACTCAATTTTTGCAGTTTTGGAAGAAAAAATAATTTTTAAAGTTTTAATTCAACATCAAAATAGTTTAACTGAGCCCTAAACTAGTCTTATATACTTTATGAGTAATGCATTAGCATTATGGCTCTTAAATTATATAGATGGGCTGGGACAACCCTAAATTTTAGAACCCTATATAACATCCCTACTCGTGTCCATCGGAGTTGGAAGCTTCGGCTTCATTAGTCTTCTTCCGCACCCTCTTTCATTTAATCTGCAATTTGTCCGTTGTTATGTTTCCTTGCATGAGCTATATGTTCAGTTCGCTAGACTTTTCTCTGGAACTTTTAATGTAACATGGTTCCCGAAGCCTTTTTGGGATGTTTTAATTAAAACATATACTCCCTCTGTTTCAAATTGATGTATGCTTTAGAGTTTTCACACTAATTAAGAAAACATATAACATTTTAGTTTCCAATGCATTATTTTTTGTAGTTAACTATTCCCCATAATTTTTAATCAATAAGAGTTTAATAAACATTTTAAAATTACAATTTACCATTAATTAACGCATTAAAAATGATAAAATGTACTCCCTCCGTTTCAGAATGATGTATGTTTTAGAGTTTTCACACATATTAAGAAAACACGTAAATTTTAGATTATAAATGTATTGATTTTTGTAATTAGTTTTTTCCCATAACTTTTAGCCAATCAAAATTCAGTAAACCCAATTAATGATTTTGGAATCTAGAATTTATCATTATTATTTGCATTGAAAATGTAAAATATAGATCTTTTAGAAACAAATTTTTTTTCTAAAACATGGATCATTATGAAACAGAGGGAGTATATTTTTGAAATGAATTTTTTTTCTAAAACATGGATCTTTTTGGAACGGAGGGAGTATTATTTAAAAAAAAAATCAATGGGATACCCTATATTACAAGTTCGGCTCTGCATGTGCCCCTTGTATTGGTTGTACATTCTCTTAGTTCTCTTCTTCTTCCAGTATCTCTTCAATGTTCATTCCCTGGTTCATCTGACACGAACCTTCATGTGCGTGGTTTTCTTGAAAGTCATCATCATCATCAGGCAGTTCTTCAATCCCTCCATTTTGTATCGTACAACGGCCAGAGTCATGTGTTATTAAATCACATACTCTGTGTCACAAAAGCCTCTTAGCCTTCCATAATGAAACCGGAACAATGTGTGAATTTAAAAATGAACCGAAAGTTTCGCTGGAACCTTAGAGGCTGATTGGCATCCCAGTTTAGCCGTACATGTATGAACTTAAGGTTTGCTCTGGCTTCCTCATAACAATCATGTAACATTCCGAGTTGTGATATGTGGAAAGGATTAAGAGAATTAATTTGGCTACCTATGTCATCAAAGTGCACTTACCTTTTCCGTCACATATTCGTTTAGAACTCCAGGGTTAAGCGTGCTTATGCTGGAGTAGTGAAATGATGGGTGACCTATCGGGAAGTGATTCGTGATACCGTGTGAGTGAGACCAAAGCATGGGGAAAGGTCATGTGGTGATTGCAGGGACAGTAAACAATGATTTTGAGCTTCGAAAAATTTACGCACCGATCGTTGAAATAGGATGGGCCCACAGGCCGAGAGAGCGGGCGTGGGTGGCCAATTAGCCATGGGCGGTCGGGGCGTTACAAGTGGTATCAGAGCTGGTTAGCCATCTCGGTTTTGACCCGAGATGCATCTTAAGACATGTCATGGGGCGCAACGAGGGTGTTGCGTTCTTTGAGAGGTGATGAATTGCAACATCCCAAGTTGTGATATGTGGAAAGGCTTAAGAGAATTTATTTGCTACCTATGTCATCAAAATGCACTTACCTTTTCCGTCACACATTCGTTTAGAACTCCAGGGTTAAGCGTGCTTATGCTGGAATAGTGAAAGGATGAGCGACCTATCGGGAAGTGATTCGTGATACCGTGTGAGTGAGGCCAAAGCACGGGGAAAGGTCATGTGGTGATTGCATGGACAATAAACAATGATTTCGAGTCTCAAAAAATTTACGCACCGATCGTTGAAACGGAATGAAGACCTACGGGCCGAGAGAGCGGGCGTGGCCCATTAGCCGTGGGTGGTCGGGACGTTACAAATCCATTTGGATATATTGACATATGGCTCTTGCAACGTGAAGTCTGATTTCTCTTCATGTAATGGAATGGTATTCCTCAGATTCACACCCAAAATGGGATGAAATTTAGCAGAGCCATGTCCATAAGTGGTATCCATCTCTAGAGAACTAGCATGCGATCCGCAAAAGCCCACATACTTCTTTTGATTACAGTATCGTTGCTTCCTCGGATTGGAAAATAGATTGAAACCTTCTTCCTTTAGTGATTATGCCACACAATAAACCTTCAATTCCCCAATTTCTGGAAATTATAGCAACAACAGCCCAAAATATTTGTCGTCTTGGCAGATCGACCAACAACAATGAACATATTCTCTTCTTCCTTCACTGATTATGCCACACACTAAACCTTTAACTCCCCAATTTTTGGGCATCATATTAACAATAAAGTGAAGGATTTGGGTTTGTTTATTTCACCATCCAGATGACTCTCATCTAGATAGAAATGAATTTTTTTTTGTTTAGAAATTAAAAGTACAACTTATTTAGATGGCCATATGGATGACTTTTGAAATTTTAGGCTTAGTCAAGCCAACTGAACCAATTTGGACCATCTAGATAGAGATGTTTTGTCAAAATGGTATATTGTCTATTATACCTCTTATATAATTTACAAATTACAAACATATACCTAATATTATTTTGTCACTCATGAAAAAAATGAAAAAACCGCATTTTCGCACAAAAAATAAAAAAAATATATTTTTCTGTCAAAACCACAAAACACATTTTTTCGCCAAACAAAAAAAAAACGTATTTTCCGCAAAAAAAAAATGAAAAATGCACTTTCCTTCCAAAATACGCCCCCTCCCCACCCCACCACACCCCAAATGAGAAAACCTACAAAAGACATTTTTCTGCCAAACTTCGCAAAACACATTTTCCAGCCAAAATCACAAAAAAAAAAATACATTTTTAACTCGCAAAACGCATTCCGCCAAAACACACAAAAATGCATTTTTCCGCCAAAACGCAAAAATGCATTTTCCTGTCAAAAAGGCAAAAAAAAACACATTCTCCCGCCAAAACCCATAAAATAAATTTTCCCGCCAAAACCTTAAACCGTATTTTCCACCAATATCCACAAAACGCATTTTACCACCAAAACCCGCAAAAACGTATGTTCCCACCAAAAACGAAAAACACATTTTTCTCACCAAAACCGACAAAACGCATTCTCCCGCTAAAACCCGTAAAACGCATTTTTTGCCAAAAACACATTTTCCAGTCAAAATCCGCAAAAACGTATTTTCCCACCAAAAACGCATTTTCCCGCCAAAACACAAAAACAAAACTTTCCGCCAAAAATGCAAAAACATATTTTTCCGCTAAAACCAGCAAAATGCATTAAAACAGATCCCCCAAAAATAATGTCAAACTAATTATATTTTAGATAAGAAATAAAAATTAATAGTCAATAAAAATAAAAGGGAAAATCTCTCAAATATATCTTTTTAAAAAATCTTATCACAAAATAGACCTCAAAGAAAAAATGACTAAAATAGACTTTTTTATTTTGAAAATTTTCATTTTTTTTTTAATTTGAAACCCCACCTCCAAACCCCCACCCATAACTTAAATTGTAAGTTTCGATTAGTTAACCAAATGGGTATAATGTATATTTACACCCTTTAATAAAGTCTATTTTAGTCATTTTTCTCTTTGAAATCTATTTTGGTGACAAAAAAAAGTTTTAGGTCTATCTTAGAGTATTACTCAAAATTAAATATGACTAAATAAAAAAAAAGATATCTTAGTAATTTATTTACTAAACTCATCTGAGTTTTGAAATGAAAATAAAGAAACAAACATATGTCCATTTAGATGATTCATCTAGGTGAACCATCTAGATAACCAAACAAAGAATCCCATAAAATCTGGATAGATCATCTGGATGGATCATATAAATTGATCAGCTGGATGAAGATGACATATTGTGAAACAAAAAACCCCTTTGTCGTCTCGGCATCACTGGCTGACCAACAACAATGAACATATTCTTCCGCATAACGGACATTGCTTCCCATATCAATGTCCCGGAGAGCCCTACGAATGTTATGTGCCATTTGACATTAATTGATGTAAATCTCAGTGGAAATTTCGAGATATCAGAGATGTAAGAGAGGAAACGTGAGATTAAAGTAATCTATGTTCTCCCTTAAAATAGGGAACCTCTGTTTGTTCTATGTATGTTAACGTCATTACGTTGGGGAGTGGGTGCCAACATGGAAATAATTGGTAGAATTGGTTTAGAACGTGGGGTTAATCCCCAAAAAACCATCAGAAACATCAACAACCATGAAGTAATATCACAAACTTATTAATGCAACTGAAGAATTTGTAATTGTTTTTCAATCGTCTTCATTGCATTAATAACCGTCTTTAACCTTTTCTTCAGTGATTCTTGTTGTAGATAGCACAAGCATTTTTCCTTCAGTGGCTTCACCACATCTAGGTTCGGCACACTTGTAGTATCCCGACTGTCCACGGTTAATGGGTGTCCGACATCCATGAACCCCATTTCAGGTAACGGGCAGTGCATTAACTTTCAGCAGTGTCATAAGTCTTGTTTACTAACCTTACAAACACCGTATGTCATTTCTCGGGAAAAGTGTCATTTTTGACATCAACATCTCAGGTCGTGCTTTTTTATACCTAAACAAATCATAAGTGCAAAATTATACCTGAACAAAGATTTTTAAAAAAATTTCGACCCAAACATCAATCCATAGCATAAAAACCTAACTTGACTAACATCACGTTAGTCAACTCTTATGTTACATAAACGACGTCGTTTTGTATTAGAAACTTTTTTAAAAAAAAATGCATTTGCTAGGATTTGAACCATGGTCCTTCAAAGATAGAACAAGTTCACTTACCTTTGTGCTACGAGACTTCTATTGTATTCATATTAGATTGAAAAGAATTCTATTTTGATTTGTATATTCTAAGAAAAAAATCTTTTTTTTCTTAAAAATCACAACTTAAATTTTAAAATAAACAATGTACTAAATCAAAACTTAAAAAAAAATAAACAATGTACTAATTCAAAACTTAACTTTTAAAATAGTACTAAATAAAAACTTAAGTTTTGATTTTAAGTAAAACATAATCACTATTATATGTAGATTTTTAAAATGGGAAATTTTTTCAAATAGACATTTTAAAGTTTTTGTCACAAAAATATATCTCAAAGAAAAAAATTACCAAAATAAACCTTTTTATTTTAAATTTTTATTTATTTTTAAATTTTAAACCTCACCTCCAAAACCCCACCTATAACTCTAAAACTAAGTCTGGATTAGTTAACTCAAATGGTATAAATGTATATTTACATCTTTAATAAAGTAATTTTTGGTAATTTTTTCTTTTGAGATCTATTTTAATGACAAAAACTTTTTATGTCTATCTTAGAGTATTTTTCTTTTAAAATTTAAATACTTAAATTAGCTAAATATTTGAGAAACGTCATTTTTAAATTAGATTGAATAATTTATGAAATATCATTTTTATTTTTATTACATGTGTAAGAGTGTAAAAACTTAAAATATATAACTTATTAATGCAATTATAATCTGTAATAAATAAAATTTGTAAACAAAAATATTTTTTTCTTAGAATATGCAAATCAAAATATAGATGTTTTCAATCTAATAAGAATACAATAGAAGTGTTGTAGCACAGTGGTAAGTGAGCTTGTTCTATGTTTGTGGGACCACGGTTTGAATCCCAGCAAATGCAATTGTTTTAAAAAAATATTCCAATACAAAACGACGTCGTTTTATCTAACATAACGGTGACTAACGTGATGTTAGTCAAGGTAGATTTTTATGCTACGGATTGAAGTTTGGGTCGAAAATTTAAATAAATACTTAGTACAAGTATAATTTTTCACTTATAATTTGTTTGAGTATAAAAAGGCACGACACAAATTGTTAGGGTCAAAAATGACATTTTTCCCGTCATTTCTCTGTGTTTTATCCTTACTCGCACAAAATTAATTATGATAGGTTACCCATATATCCACTATTTCAGCTGAAGCACATTTAAATCTTGATTTCTCTCTGCATGTGTGACTGAATAGGTAAATGTATTTTGATAACATAGATAACCAAATCAATTCTTTTAAGTTTATCAATATATATATTACATATTGTAATGTTACAATTAAATTGAATGAAGCTGTGTTACAATACAAATAATTGAAATGAATGTTTTTTTCTTTTTTTTTTCTTTTAATAATCTTGAAATGAAATGGATGTTTTTTTTTGAACTGATTCATTAAAAAAAAAACATCTATTTCATTTGCGTTGATTATGTGCTAACATGGTGTAGCATGCCTTTAGTACTAGTTTTTTGCGTTGAGAGTCTTGCATGTTTGCGTCACAAGACATTGAATTTTAAGAAAAAGTATATCAACTATGAACTGAAGTTAAATTGATCCGATCAAATCAAGACGAGAGAGTTACCAACTCTGTTCTTCTGATAGGTGTAACGCGTGCGGTCCATCTGGACCTAGCGTCCAGTCAGTTAATTAAAAGTTACACAATATTAATTAGAAATTAATTTTAGAACAATTATAGCAGTTTCAAAAATCTAAAATTTCAAATTTAGCAAATACTAACATCTTTGCATGGTGTCCTGGCTTATGAGTTTTATCTCTTTTTTCGAGGTGAGAAATTCGATCACACTAAAAGTAATTATCATTTTTTTTTCATTTAATTAAGTTCTGCACAATGTGTAATAATAAAAAAATAATTTTGAATTATATATTTAAAAAATTGTTAATATTTAAATTTATTTTTACTAAAAATTTAATATAAATTTGGATTTAATTATACATAAAATTTAAAATAAAATATATAACTTTTTATTTAAAATTAGATATGTATATCTTTGAAAATTTAATTTTAGATAGATTTTTATCTAAATATATTAAATTAAATTGTATAAAATTAAAAAATGACATAAAATTGCATAATTATCAACAAGTAAAATTAAATAGTACTTATAAAATTTTTAGATATCAAACAGAAATTAATTGTATTAGGATTAAAATTTTATAATTTTATAAAATTTACATAAAATTTTGAAAAAAAATAAGAATCACAATTTTCTAATTATAAAAATAGTTAAATAATATTTTAAAATTCAAATATAATATTATATTTCTACTATTATATTATCTAATATTATATTTAAATATATTTATTTTAATAATGATGTACAATTTATTACCTTATATTAAAAAGTTACTAAGAATATATATCAACATTAAATGTAATTATCATGTCATAGTTAGGCATAAGACATGTGATAATTATTAGTGTATTATATCATAATTGTTAGTGTGTCATCTCATACTTTTTAGTAAAAGTATTTGTAAAAACATAAGAACAATTTGAAAATTACTTTTCAAATGATGTTTAGGAGTAGGATCATATTAAAATTTAGCGAATATAGCTTCGAAAAGTGTAGCAGGAGAAGTGCAAATCGTCTGCCCGTGCAATTATGTCACACTGCTTTCCCCATTCAACAATTTTGATCTTACATTGGAGATATAAGGAGATCTTATGCACTTCAACTTTTTTGTCTTTTTCTGAAAAAAAAATAAGAGATCTGCATGCACCCGCTATATATTTGAGATTGTTTACCAGAGATCTGCAAATATTTAATTTTAAAATATATTTACAAGCTTTTATAAATACAATATTTTCATTCTATTTTACTTACAATTTTAACATATTAATAACTATCATTAACTACATATTTTTCTTTCAATTTTCACCATATAATTTTACCTTTATTTAAATTATTATATTCATATAATGTGTGTACTTATAATATGTATGCAAGTAATATAATTTAACTATGTATGCTAGTGGGATATATATGTGTGTATATATATTTCATTAAATTTTAATGTTTTCATATTTTGATTTTAAAATTTTAGTAACATAGTTTTAGTGCAACATGTATTGTCGTTTATATATTATATTTTTATATTATGTTTTTTGATATATTTTCTTGTATGTTTTTATTATTTAAACATATAACTTTTTTTATTTGAACGGTTTTATTATCCAAAATTATAATAATTTCATTTGCTTGATATGTCTGCATGATCTGCATTCTTTTGCATGATTCGTTAGTTGTACTTGTTCTGTTTGATTTTCATGATCTATGTTAATTTTTTACAGCCGTCAACCATTTTTCTGTTTATGAAGATTTATCTTTTTCCATTTTGTTGATGTATTAGACAATTGATGATTAATTTCGTTCTTTTCTTCTACACACAAGAATCCAGTTTTAAACTAAAAGAAAAATTATTAAAAATAACAAAAGTTAAATATTATTTTCAAAAAGAATTTCAATTAAAAATATATTAATATTTATATTTACACTTTAGTGATTATTGTTTAGAGTTTAGTGTCAAAGAAGTGAGATTGAATTTTTTTTAAAAAAAATATTTAAAAAAATAGTTTAATTTATTTCCATCATAAATTTAGGGTATTTTTAAAAATAGTCATTCATTAATGATTTTTTTTATTAAAAATGATAAATTTGAAAAATAGTATCAAATTTGTGGTAAAATTAAAAATAAAATTAAACTGAAATTGGATAGATTTTTTCGTAAAACAAAGAATTGATCTAAGCGTTGTATTTAGGGTTAATTGGTGGGATAACTATAGTGGGGTATAGAATTAGGGAAATAACCATGTGTATATTTGAGAGGATAGATGGGACAGGTAAGGAGAGATGTTGCCCCTTTTCGCCTTACAAGGCGCGTCTGCGTGAGAAGCAAATAGAATAGACCCGGTAATGACCCCTAGAAATTACAGCTACTGTCTTTAGACAGTCAAATCAGTAACCTAACAATGACAGAAATTATTAATTGAAATTCGATTCCCGCCTAAAATTTGTGTGGCTATAAACAACCTTGCTGCTTTACATTAAAGATCTGTGTTCTATTCTGCAAGTTCGGTATAGAAGAGTTTAACAAAAATGGCAGAAGATGCAGACAACCGAGCGGTGAATACGGAAAGAAGAAAAGATGAGGTAAAAAATAAACTGTACTAATCATCTTCATTTACAGATCTGAGAGAAATGAAAGCATTGTTTAAGTCCGTTTGCTTATATAAGTATTTAATAAGAGATAGGGTGGTAGTGATATGCAGACTACTCCATAGTGTACATATAGTAAAGAATGGGAATAACTCTGTTTTTGCATGCTTGCGCAGATGTTTTCACAGGACAACGTACGACTTCTAACAGGGCAATGGGTCCGCGAAACAGACGGCCGATGGATGTTTGACCAGAAATTTGAAACAGATAATAGGTGGATCCAGCTAAAATCGAGACTCCCCTATGAAGAGTTGGTTGAAATGGTGAAGAAAGGGTTAGGGATAGAGAGTAGAAACACCGCACTGAAGTTATCGTACCAATACCCTGAATGGCTTGAGACCGACGATGGTGATGGGTCAACACCTCAGTTCATAAGTGACGACCATGAAGTTGATGTGTTTGTTCAAATGCGAAGAAAAATAGAAGAAGTCAACTTGTGTGTCACCATAGCACAAGTTGTTGATGTTCTCGGCATGGACGGGAAGAACAACGAAGCAATGGGCCAGCAGAGTAAAGCAGGGGTAGGCAAGGAAAGAAGAGACTATGGTGGTTCTGGTGAAGATACCGATGATGAGTGGCAGGAATTCACCATGTCTGATTCCCCCCTGACATGCCCCCCCTAGGAGAAACGGGCATACACTCAACCGTTGAAGAAGTTCCGAATACCATACCATATTACAGAGGTGGAATAGTAATTGGGGAACCATCAATAATAAGGCTTCGTACCCCACCTGTTGGGACAGACAATAGGGGTAAAGGGATAGCAGTTGATGAAGGATGGTACATAGATAGCGATGATGATGATTCTCCGGGCCCAATGATGACGCATAGAAGAAGCCCACCGATGGAGGAAGAAGAGAGCAGCCGAAATGTTCGGAGACAGTTGTTCCCACCCACAGTTGCAGAAGCTTGCATTTCACAACACGGAGCCTCATCGGATGATGAGGAGGGGGAACCAGTACAGCAAGAACTCCCGGTTCAGCAATACAACACATGGAGTAGATTCCAAGATGCATTATTTGAGATGTTAAACGACAAATCAGGCGAGCCTGCGCTGTTTGGGCGTGATGCACCCCCGGTTATCAATAGTGTTGGGAGGGAAGGTATGTACTATACTATTTGTTTTTAATAGAATAGTTTACAATAACATTGAGAAAAGACTTTCGATCAGTTGTCTCGTCTAACCCATCGGGTTTGCCGAACATATTCAGGGGTCGATAATGCTTTAGAAGATGTCCAATATGAAGGTGATGGAATTTTTGTGGGACGCGTCTTCAAATCTAAGTCAGATTGCAAAATTAAAATTGCGATCCATGCAATTAACCGCAAATTTCACTTCCGAACAAGGAGGTCAACCCCTACGTTTATGGTCCTAGTTTTTGTTGCAGAGGAATGTCCTTGGAGGGTATATGCTGTCAAGCTTGATGGTTCAGGGAATTTCGAAATACGACAAGCAACTCTGCAACATTGTTGTACTGTTGATGCTAGAAGAAACTATCATAAGCTGGCGACCACACAAGTAATCGGAGAACTGATGCAGGCACGTTACGTGAACATAAAGAAAGGTCCAACTCCAGATTCAATTCGTAAAATGTTACTTGATGAATTCCATGTCAACGTATCATATTGGAAAGCGTGGAGGGCGCGGGAAGTTACGATGGAAAAATCGCTTGGTTCTATGGCGGGAAGCTACGCCCTCTTGCCAACCTATATGGGTCTTCTCCAAACAACCAATCCCGGAACCATCTGCATGCTAGAGAACACTGAGTTGGATGTTGGTGGTTTAATGTTCAAGTATTCTTTTATCGCGTATGGTGCTTCTGTGAAAGGGTATGAGTACATGCGGAAAGTGATTGTTATTGATGGGACAAGTCTGAAAGGACGTTATGGAGGGTGCTTACTATCAGCATGTGCCCAAGATGCAAATTTTCAAATATTCCCTCTTGCCTTTGGGGTAGTGGATAGCGAAAATGATGCTTCCTGGGAATGGTTTCTCCAGAAGCTCACAACATTTGTGGTTGATTCAGGTGAGCTGGTATTTATATCAGACCGCCATGGAAGTATTTACAATGGACTGAAAAAGGTTTGTATCAATCTTAAATGTTATACTATTTCAGAAATTTAATATAGTATAGTACTAATAGTAATGTGTTGCTGCCTAGGTTTACCCGACAGCACATCATGCAGCATGCAGTGTCCATCTGTGGAGGAACATAAGAGCGAGGTTCAAATCTAAAAGAGTTGCCAGTATGATAGGGGCTGCTGCACGAGCCTTCACTGTGGCTGATTTCAACAAAAAATTCATTGAAATACAAAAGGTGCATCCGGGATGTGCAGCATATCTTGTTGATATAGGTGGGAAAAAAGTAGTTGTACAAAGAAATTGATATTAGTAGACTATGTTATCGTTACTAATAGTATAGTTTATTGATTCGTTTGTATGGTCTTTAGGTTTCATGCATTGGACGCGAGCACATTTTAAAGGAGTTCGCTATAACATCATGGATTCAAATATTGCGGAATCATGGAGCGCGGTACTGAAAGAAGCAAGAGAATTCCCCCTCATCTCAATGTTCGAATACATTCAAACAACGGCTATGTCTTGGTTTGCTATACGGCGGGCGAAGGCAGCCCGTCATTCAGGGACATTGACGCCAAAGGTTATGAAGCTGGTGGAAGCAAACTTCGAGGCATCTACTTGCCTCTCTGTGCGCCCTATTAGCGAGATGGAGTTTCAAGTGCAAGCGACGGAAGGGGGGTGTCACATGGTTAACCTACTAACCGGAACATGCACATGCAAAGAGTTCGAGGAGTTACGTATCCTTTGCAAACATGCAGTTGCAGCAGCTGGAAGAGCTAACATACCAACTGATTCTATGGTCGCATCAGCCTATTATGCGGAGACATGGGGCCGTGCATTTGAAGAAAGTATTTACCCTGTACCAGCTGTAGGGGCAATGGAAATAGGTGGATCAATGAGTGGTGAGCTGTTACCCCCAGCTGTAAAGCGGCCACCTGGCCGCCCAAGAAAGCAACGCATTTTGTCACATGGGGAGTATAAGGTAATAAATATAAATTTTGGATCCCCTAAACTATTCTATTAAACATGAATAGAATAAAAATATTATAACATTAGTGCTACCCTTATGTCAGCGCACTGGAAACCGTCAAGGTCGTCGCTGTACACGTTGTCGGAAGGAAGGCCACAACAAGGCCTCCTGCCGCACTGCTATGTAAAAAGGCGTCTAAAAAATGGGCATATGAAGGTGGTCTATGAAGTATCTTTTTGGGACCGGGCATAAATAGTGTAAGCAGTCATCTAAAATGATGGCATGCATGTAAGATTTCAATGTAGTGGTGAACATGTCCTCAATAAGTTTGTATATGGCAACGCATGGTGTATACAATCTTATTTAGGACTATACCATAACTGTCTCTTAAAACAGATGTACATAGTATGGAACTACTGTTGTTCTTATGTAAGCCCCTATGTAAACCTTCATCTTTTGGTGTAATATAAATGAAATGCCCAAATATATAATTTCGTGCATGTTTTATTAAACACTCAGAAGTAGCAGCAAAAGAAGCAACAAATGAATGTAAACCAATCAATTATGGTCATCAAACGCAGAGGCTGTTATATATACATTGGGTTTCAGGTCTCTGAACTGGTAATTGACAAAAATGCGTATACCGATACTATACTATGTGGAAAAACAAATATACTAAATGAATATATGGTAGCATAGACTATTCTATGTCCGCGTATAGTATAGTTTGATAAGCATATTGATGGTATAACTTATCAGAAATAAAGAGACAAACATGTAAATAAACATATCACACATAAGTACGTGATAAAGCACAACGGTTGGTAGTACAAACATACGAATTCAGCAGAGAGAAAGGTCGAGGATGTGAAGGCGTTTTTAAAGCAACACCGCACATACATATAAAGTTAAACAACAACATTGACAGACGCAAGCGAAAGACCACAAAGTTATGGGGCAAGAAGCTCAGGATTAAAGGTGGCGAACGCTTCAACTGCATACCGCTGCCCAGCATTCCGGATACAGCCATCCGTTATATGACAGCAAAGATCAAGCTTACCCGTGGCATGAAGCTCCAACAATATCACAGACGCCACACATGATAATCCTGCTTGAAGTGCGAGAGTAGACATGGTGTCAATAATGTAAGAGTGATATAATAAGTAGGAAAAATGTATAACAGTTAAACGTACGATAGATGTATACAAATATGGAAGTAACAAAGTGTTTCTATACTAAAAATATAACATAGTATGAGAACAGCCAACATGATTATGACGTACCGTGTACTATACAGTTGTATAAAACATAAGTATAGATATTGAATCCTATGAATGTTTCAGGCCATATAATGTAACAAATGCAGGGGGCATTTATAATACGACAAGGAAGCGCAAACCTGTGATTTCACATAGAAGTGTGAGGTCTTCACGCTGGATAAACATAGGTTGTGTAATGCCTTGTGTTCGTGGATGTGACACACCATAGCGTTTCACCAGTTCTGGCAACAATATTGAAACATGGTGTAAAGCTGCTTCGACTTTGTCGTCAGAAGCGCAAGCGGTGTTACAGTCAAGCACATGTATGGACCAATTGATAAAATCGAGGACCACGCCAACCCAATGCTCGCCATCAATTTGGAAAGGGCAATATATAACATCAATGTCCACACACCACCGCCGGATGGTTGGGATGGGCACACCACATAGGGTATCTAAATTAACTTCTGAGGGAGCGGCGCCATTCCGGTCAAGGGTGGACTGACGGATGAGGGATACCAAGAACCGAGAAGGTAAGAATTGATAACGGTGGGAGCCATATACACCATTTCGGTGGCGAATGAAGTTGACCACCATGTCAGCAACCTGTGTTAAATGTTGGGTTAATAATCGAGATACCAAAATAGTAAGTGAAGTACATACATAACAAAGGACACACCTCAATACTAAGGGGCCGCGATGCGTTAAAAACAGCCTTGAAAACATCGTTGGATATAATTGCACCTTCCCCACCATTGCAGTCACTAGATTTGAAGAACAGATACATCAAAATTAAGTACTGTGAAATATCTATGGTAACAAGAAAATGGACTTACAATTGGGTTTCTGTAACGTTTTGAAAAGCCACAACTCTAAACGCATTGAGGCCAATAAATGGGGAAAACCCAGATAAGAGTGGCCCAATTGGGTCATTAGTACACGGATTAGGCTGCGCAGCGTCCATTTCAACAATTTTTTCAACCGTCGTTTCTATAGAAACGAGGTTGGACTTATGTTTTTTCATCCTGCCCACCGGGGGGGGGGGGTATACCTATTAACCCTTTTACGTAGCCGGTAGCTTTTACGAGGCATAGCTGGCAATGAAATGGTATCGTCATCACCGTCCCCCTGAATAGTAATTTGGGAGGGGAATATATGTTTCAGTTTGTCAAGTATAGAACGATGAAGCGGAAATCTAAGCTACCTAAAGTAACTGTTCTGACCTGGATTTTTGCCGGTTGCTCATTCTGTGGCACTCCTTTGGTCAAATCAGGGCCAGTAGTGTCTACCTCAGAACCGGTCTCTACAGCTACGCTTATTATACCACCAATGTTCTGAACATCCAATGAAGCAACCGACTATAGCTCTTACTTTTACAGGTCAGAAGTTAGTGTACTATATAGAAATATATATGTACACTTACAGAAGTTGTCTCGTAAGCAGAGGGGAGGGGACCAATAGCATCGCCTTGGGACTGAATGACTTGATTCTAGAAAGAGAAAAAATAATTATACTTTAGGTTCAACCGGACAAACAATAAGATAACTATAACTAAGACACATCAAATAACATAGCAGTTATTGTACATCTTCATCAATCGAAACCAGTGGTTTAGATTGGATTACGTCTACAACATTAGACACGCCACCCCCAGGTGTAAGGGAAAGCGAACGTACTGCAATAGTTGGAGAAAGGGAACGTCCGGGACTCGTAGTCCCCTTCATCTTACGACGAAGAGCTGCCAAAGAGATGTCATCGTCGTCACTGGCAACCTAAATTGAAAACAAAGGGAAACATTACTTGTTCAATACTATAGTATGTAAACGTACCCAAATAGTATAGATAATTTGGAATTGTAACTAAAACACTGTAACCAAAACAAAACCTATGTCTTCATCTATGTGGGTGGATTTCATGATCCCATCAACGCAGTTAGATGTAACCCGATCTGCTGTAGTACGTGGGGGTTCTACGACATCAACCAAGCATGGGGCACCCACTAGGGTATTGCCTACCGCATGATCCACTTGCAGAACTTGGGGTGAAGAGCCTTCAACCTAAATCATGAATAAATGCACAAGTTAACAATGCAATACAAATAAATTGTATATACCAAGTATACTATTTTACATTTTAAAGATGGAATAGAACAACAAACTTACGTCAGAAAATCCATGTTTTCGCTGCAAACAAGCATCCCCAATTTTGTCACTTTCAATACCCGGGGATGGTGCTCTGGTTGCTGTAACGGTTTGAAATGTTGGACCACAATAATCATGGTCTGCTTCGGTTGCGCCCATGTCAATTGGATCATTATCATTTAATCCATTCGGACATTGTTCACCACCAAATTGTGCTTGTTCTGCATGTTGAGCTGGGAAAGAAGGACCTCCATGTAATTCATCTGACAGTTTCTGCCTAAGTAGGCCTTTAATTTCTTCATGATCCACTGCAAAAGACTTCTTCAAACTAGAAACAACAGTGTCAAAATGAGATTTCAAACTTGAAACCACATCAATGACACGTTGCTCGACCGCCAACATCCGGTTCAACATTTCATCATCTTCTCTGGACTCCCGACCATAACCAGAGGGGCCACTGGGTACGTTGTGGACGTTAAGGCGGTCAGGTGAGAAATGGTCAGTTGGATCGCTGCTTCCCCAGATATTTTCATCTACATACCCGCCGTCATCGCTTACATCATGAACTTTCTTAGCATCTATTGCCTTCACACCACCAGACCAACTGTTGTGCTCAAAAGGAAAGTTTGAGGTAATGAGGGAAACTATGTGGTCGACCGCAACATCATGACCTTCATCTCTAAACCCGTCTATAGAATGATTTGGACATAATATGGACCTAACTCTCGCCTGCACAATTGGGAAGAATAATCAGTTTAAATATCCTAACAAATTAAATATACAAGTATAATAGACTGACTATACCTGCCCTTCTATTTCCAAGTTACGGGTGGTGACAACATTTATTTTCAAACTACGAGCACACACTTCTTCAACAACTTCTTCAACAATTTCTTCAATCGGCACATCTTCTGATAGCAGGTCTGTCGCCGAAGCATGTTCACATATTATTTGTGGACAGCAGCACACTGTAACTAGAACTATGGCATGAGCAAACCCTTGAATAGCTATTGTGTCACTTGCATACTGCGCAGGAGACCTTCCCTTTGCACTGCGAATGGTTAAAATAAAAGATTCTCTGCCCCATGGGTATTTTAGAAAACCATCAAGATCACTCAACATCTCAACAACCTCAGGTCTAATGTTGGTTGACCCACTGGTAGGACATAAAATACCTTCGACAAGCAGCAAAAGGCCTAAACGCAACCTTGTTGCTTCATCTTTATATTTATCCCGCATGGCCAGACGTTTCATTATATCGGATGGGGTAATCTTATCCTCGTACCCGAACAACTCTTTCCAAACATTTCCATCAGCTGGAACTTCCCCTTCCCTTTGCCCTTCTTTTTTTGTGTAGGCCCCCGTGTGCTTCTAAGATAGTTCGTTTGTGGAATGTTACAGTTCAGTCCAGTAACAAAAGCAAACTCGCCTATTCCATAGCGAATGGGCTTCCCCGCCAGCAGCCACCACAGCTCATACTCTTTTGACGTGACCAACTGCCGGGATAAAATTTGGTGCCCAAACATCACATAAAATGTATGATGGCCCATCTGTAAGATTTGGCGGAATTGGGTCTCTACCAACATTTCATTCTGATCTTTTGTGAGACTTTCTTTTATAACCTCGATCCATCTGAGGTTGAAGTAGTTGTTGATGCGCTTTCGGCCTGTGGGTTCAAACCCCTTTTCAAAAAGGCGCGGGGGTAATCCTACCTCTTCCATCCTACATAGGAAGAGATATTGTCAAAGTGAGTTACCAATGATATATAAAATAGCAACAAACAACGGCAGTCTGATATATGCCAATATTGTAACATGCATATAGTAAGACATGGGAGTGTAGTAGACTATAGTAGCCGTATAGAATAGTCAACTGAAATGATTTTTCTAAAAACAAGGAAATACAACAACATTCTATTCTATCCCATTTAACATAGTATATACTGAAATGTTTAAACTAAAATAAGCTTCATCTAGCAAATACCAACAAACACCATAGTAAAAAAGGGGAGTGTATTATACTAGAGCAGCCGTATAGAAGAGAAAGTGTCAGGGTGAGTTAACAATGATCTACGAAATACCAACAAACAACGTCAGTCTGATATTTGTCAATATTTTAACATGCATACAGTAAGATATGGGAGTGTACTATACTCTTGCCGGCGTATAGTATAGGCAACTGAATTGCGTTTTAACATATACAAGAAAATACAGCCACATTCTATTCTATACCATTTAACATAGTATATACTCAAACGTTTAAACAAAACATAGGCATCATCTAGGAAATACCAACAAACAACATAATAAGACATGGTCCTGTACTATACTACAGCAGCTGTATAGTATAGTAAACTGAAATGGTTTTTACTATAACAAGGGAGATACATCCACATGCTAGCCTATACAATTCCACATAGTATAGCAAGACTTGTTAACATAGAACAATAGCTTCTGCTATTACACATATATTGGCATTCATATACAAAGACACAGACTGTACTATACTCTAGCAATAGTTTTCGAATCGTAAATAACTATGCTTTCTACGAATAAACAAGCAACATACAACCCAGTCTATTCTATTTACATGTCCCATAAAATAGAATAAAAGCGATGATATACCAACAAACAACATAGTACGACATGGGCATGTACTATACTACAACAGACGTATAGTATAGTTAACTTTTTAACATTGAACAATAGTTTCTGCTATTACGCATCGATTCATCACAAACCATGGTGTTCTTTCACCACAACCCAACAGCAGTAGCTACAAAACCGGTATACATACATGCAAATACGTTTTTCACAATCATCTTCTCATATGGAACAGATCATTAGTAACTCAAACAAAACGCCAGACCATTGGTTTTCAACAAACCAACATTCGTACTGACTACTACAGCGCGGAAGTTCACCGACCCCGTAACCTCAAATTTACTTAAAATGTTGTGGGTTAGAACTCAACAAACCTTATTCTTCGTGGATTTCAAGATTCCAACCTTCACCGTTTTTTCCCTCCTTCAACTCGGACTTCCTCTTCGACAACTGCTCCGCTGGGATCTTCCTCGCCTGTTGCTGAAGACGAAACCAGATAACCCAAAATCAAACACCCAATCACTCACGAGGTTCCGATTGCCTCTCCACCTTCTTTGATTTTGCCGACTTAACTGAATCGATACAAACCCTAATTTTTCCCCCTTTTGCTTCTGAACAGGTTTTTATCTCGTGCTTTTTCACTGTCCTTCGGTAGAAGACAAAAATAGACTAGGTAGGTTTTCCCGTTTCACTGCGCGTGAAAAATAAGACACCAAGGCCACTTTTGTAAATAACCTCTTACAATATACCGTATATTCTAACCATGTATTCCATATGGTTAGTTTCTGAATTTAGCAGTTTTTTTGATCATTTAATGCAATTCCCCTTGTATTTATTGCACGCTCACTTTTTTTTTTTTGAAAGGATTTTCCACGCTGACTTTGTATTTCCATTAATTGGTTAAACTCATTTCACAGTAGAACAGTGCTGCTCAGCCTTGATTCGCCATGCCTATCGCCCTTCCAACGTGGACCAAATTCCCGGCCATTTATTCGGCTATGCGATCCAGCTTTAGAACAAGGATTATCAAAACAAAAAAAGAAAAAAAAAAGAGACTTTCTTTGTATATATCTTTTTTCACAAAAGAACATAATAATAATATCAGAAAAGAACATAATATGGCTATGGGTCTCGTCCTATCCACGTCAACAACCACACGCACCAACTATATATCCAATTATCCATACCATATTTATCCACAACAAACTTGTAACAAATAATGTCCCACCGCCCTATCATTATCCAAATCCAAAACATTCAATACAATCCCATACCCAAGGCAAAACAATAATATTAAAAAAGAAGATAAAAGCAATTTTACATCGAATTGGTTTGAATCCAAGAATTACAGAAGAGATTAAAAAAAAAAACTAACTGTTATCTTGTCTTTAAGCCTGATCAGTTTCTTGGAGTCAGTATCCATGGAGCTTCAACAATCTGTAAACACATAGACAAACATAAACTATGAAGAAGAGATGACTTAACTCTCACGAATCTCCTCGTCTCGTTCCCTCTCTCTCTAACTTTCTCCACGTAACTCTCCACTTTACCATTCGCTCTCTCCACCAACACTTCTAACAACGCTCTAACCGTCTCAAACGTTACCCTCCCGGTTAAATCCACCACGTATTTCCGGTTACTCGGTACAGACAACGACGACGTTACCCGATCTATCCACGTAGGTATCGGTTTAGATCCAATGGTCATCGTTTTAGATAATGACCGGTCTGATTCCGGTACTGTGGTTTGTCTTCTTGACGCTCTCACGAACGTTTCAACCGCACCGTTACATACCGTCACGAGCGTTTGCTTAACCTTGTCTTCGTGTTTCGGGTTGGTTAAACCGGCGAATAAATCGTCGAAGACGTTGACGTCACTCGTCTTGTCGAGATAAACCGAAACCGCTGTGCTGACGAAACGCTGAACGCAATCGCCGATTAGCTTTCTACCGTCATCGGAGCAAATCGCGTCGCGCAATTTCGAATTAGAGAAGATCGAAGATTCTCCGGAGGAGGAGGAGTAGAGCGCGACGACTAAGTTTCTAGCGAAGCTACCGGCGATAACCGAAGCGAATCCCGTACCGGATTTCGTGAACAGCTTATCCATGACCCGGTCCGTAAAACCCGACCCGGAATCATCGTTACCGGATCCTCTGAGCAATCCGACGGTTATGGCTTGTGTGAATCTTGTCAAAGACGAGTTGAGCTCATCGGATTTGGCGAGTTTGGAGATCTGCTTGAAGCTGTTTGGGATTTGATCGGAATCGGATCTGAGGAACTCAGTGAGATCCTTGGTGATGACGCTAACCGCTTCGGCGGAATGAGAGGCTGCTTCGATTAGATTGAGGAGGAGAGAAAAGAGCTTAAAGAGTCGCTTACTTCTCTGGGAATGATAAACCCTAAAGGCACCATAAGCAGTGGCTGCAAGTAGAATCCACTTCTTGTTTCTCAGTGCGAATTTAAAACTTCTTTTGCTATCCATATAACTAATAAGAAGAGACAGACAGACACTGATTCAATCTTAAACCCTTTTGTTGCTGTCCGGAGCTTATAACACCATTTCTCTCTCAAATCAATGAAATTAAAATCATCTTTATTAAAACAAAGCAAGAGTCGTAGAGAAACAAGTGGTTAAAATCAAGAATCTCTGAGGAATGAAAAAGAAAAAAAAAAGGAAGAAAATTTCAGAATTGGATAAGAATTGAAATCATGACGACGATGACGTCAAAGCCAATAACAGAATGTGTGTATTATTATTGTGGTGCAGATAACTGATGTATCAAGTAGATACGATGGAGACAAAGGTGTGCAAGTGTGTAATACAAGAAGAAATCAACTGGGTTTTACTGGAAGTTTCGAGCATGGGTTCTTGTTTTTGGATGATGATTATGGAATCTTTACCAGTTTCTTTTGAACCCCCAATTAATACTCTTATCAACAAGTGCATGGTCATGCCTCATCGTGTGAATTTAATAATGATATATAGAACTCTCTTTTTTTTTAAACACAATATATGTATATGACCTATAAAATGATACTACTCCTTTAAGTAAAAAAAAAAAGATCATTTTCTTTAAATCGTATTTTTAAAAAAAATTGTAATCAAAAGAACATTCAAGAAAAAAATAGCTAATAATCTTTAAAAAAAAATAATTAATTTTACTTTTTAAAATTTTAAATTCATCCTCAAAATCTTATATATTATTCTAAATTTCAAGTTTAGATTAGTTAATCTTAGGAATATAATTATATAATTACGAAACTAATTAAAAAAATCAGGTCATTTTTTCTCCTACTTTTATGAAAAAAAACTTTTTTAAAGATATCTTAAAGTTTTTTTTTTAAAAGTATTCAATCTATTTAATAAAAATGTCATTTAAAACTATAATTTACCATTCTAATGTAATTTAGATATTTTAAGTTTATAATAATTCAAAATAATTTAATTTTATAATAATTTTATTTATTTCAAAGATTACTAATTAAATAAATGTATTTATAATTTTTTAAAATTTTTGTGAAAATATCAAGTGACAGAATATAATTTAATTTTTCATTCATAACTGTAAAGAAAAAAAGATTTAAATTTAAGACTATATTCTCTTTTGTTTTCTCTTATTTTATTAGTATTCCGTTTATCCTTTTTAGAAGTTCTTTCATGAAACTAATGGATAACAATGGCGGTGTGCTTATAGTACCAATTAATGTCTATGGACTATATGTAAAGGAAGAAGAAATCATAGTTCTATTAATACGAAATCGCAGCAACACACGTGGACGGTGTGAGGTGCAAATGCCTTGGAAGAGGCGAGTCGTCGCGTCTCTTTGAAGTCAAGAATCTCATTCACCGTTCGTTAATTAGCTAACACCATTCCACGTGGCTGGTTGCATGTTCTTGGATCATGCGTCTTGTGATAAGTACTCGTTTTGTTTCCAAAAGGGTGGGAGTATTATTCACGCCCAACATCAATTGCATTCTTTACAAATTACAGACATAGAATAAACATATCTTCAAAGGAACATATGGTGTTGAAAGCAAAGCTGGATGGATAATCATGACAATGGAACATATACAGGTGCAGTCAAATTGGTAGGAAGAAGAATCCAAGATGCAAGCAGCAGCTTACAACATGTAAAATTCCACTTTTTTTTTCCTTTTCAAAATGACTAAAATGGAATATGAGCAAAAATACTTTATTTATATTCTATTTTCACTCCATAATGGACTAATGAGTAAACTCTATTATGGAGTAGAGTTTGAATGTATTTTACTTCATATTCTCTTTCACTACATTTTAAAGTAACAAATGAAGTTAGGTTAGAGATGCCCTTATAGATGTCAGTAGTTAGTCGTTAATATAGTCGTTGACGCAGACGACGTGTTGAGTGGTGAACACCATATGGAATTATAATGCTGAGTTGGATTCGTGTAGATTTAGAGAGCAAGTGTGTATCTTTAAGAAACATAAGATGAATAAACTTGGAGAGCAAGTTTATGACTTAAAGGAAGAGGAATAAATGCAATTCCAAAAAAAAAAGTTGCACTTATTTATATGGAAGATGTCCATATTCATGTTTTCTTGCACAAGGGTTTTGGAAAGGTAGAGAATAACTATAACATAGCTATGTGATTGTTTGTATTGGGACATAGACACATAGGCTAGTTTTACAGAGGGGAGAATCTCTTGGAGGTGTTCTTGGTCATTCTGAAGCAGACGCTGAAGTACGTGACGGAGGAGAGCCATAAGATACGTAGCTTAGGAATCTTTCAGTATTAGTTGCTAGGATGTTAACAGAATGTCTAAAACTAATTAAGTAGATCTTGTAATAGATTGTTTACGGTGATTTCTAATAAAACCAAAAGGTGTTTGCTTGTAGTTTGTCTCTCAATTTAATTTTTGCATTATTATTGTGTTTGCATCTTACACTTACAATTGGTATCAGAGCGGGTCACCTAAGTTACTAGTTGGACCCTGAAGGTGAAAATGGACACGATTATTTCTTTGTAGAAGGAAATCATGTTGAACACATACCAGTATGGTCATTGGAAGGCTCACATGAAGTAATTGATTCGACGAATCAAGAAGGATGCATGGATAGCTGTGGAGATGGTTGGGAGGAGCCTACCATAGTCACAGAAGATGGGAAGAAGCCCAAGCCAAAAGACGAATAGACAAAGGCAGAGAACAATGCATCAAAGTTTAATGAAAAGACTCTGTCAATGATTTTCGAAATTGTTGAAGTAGAACAATTTCAACTAATTCAGGGGAGTACTTCAGCTACATAGGCGTGGGAGATCATGTTGAATTCATTGGAAGGAGATGAGAGTGTCAAGAGGACACCCCTGGAACATTTTGGATCATAGTTTGAGAAACTCAAGTGGTCTAATGTTGATTATGTGGCAAACTTTAGTGCCAAACTCAGTTTTATGGTGCATGAAGCATCGATACTTGGAAAGAAGTACAAGGAGAAGAATCTAGTAAAGAGGTCGCTACGTTGTCTTCTAACAAGGTTTGCAACTCACAAGGCGGTCTTGAAGATGATTACAAACATAGTTGAACTCAATTTTGAAAAATTTGTGGATTCTCTTAAGGTAGAAGAGATGGAGGCAGACAGTAGTTCGGTCTCTACGTCAAGTAGTGCATCAAGGAGTATAGCGCTTGTAGCTGACGAAGATGGTGATAGATTTCAAAAGATTGAAGATACCATGAATATGCTGGCTAAGAATCCGGTAAGATGATGAACCGCTTTGGTGAGAGGAAGAAGTATGATCGTTAGGGAGGTGATCGTGACAGTAGCAGAAGAAGACAAGGTCTCAAATGCTATGAGTGTGAAGGCTTTGGTCATATGAGGAGTGACTGTCATGTAGTTCAACAAATGTAACTCAATTGTCCTGAGGATAGAGGGATTGGACACACACAAAGTAAATGTCCAAACTCAAGGAAAGGAAAAGACATATCATTACAGTCGTATGATGATTCAGATTATGATGGTGATGTAAATGATATGAAGAATTTTTTTGCATTTGATGCGTACAAGGAGGAATCTAGTGAATTCTCTGATTCAGATGTTAGTACAAACGCTGAGGAGTATCACGTGCTGCTTAAGCAATGTTAGAATCTCAAGAATGAGAATCTGAGATTGCAACACGATATGGTGCAGAGCTGTAAGCATGATGTGTCTTAGAAGCGAGCTGTTTGAAGAACTTGCAGCTATAAAAGAGAAGAATGAGTCTTTTGAACAATAGTTTAGAAAGCTAAGGGAAGTTACTACTAGTGAACAAGAGAGATAAAAGATGGTGGAATGTGATTTGTCTAAGAATTGAAAGCAGATCATGATGCTTAATAGTGGATCCAAGGAATTGGATAAAATACTCTCGCTGGGACAACCAACCAAAGTGAATTGGGGACTGTGATACTAAGGAGCTGAGAGTACTGAAGTACATCAAAAGGGGCTTCACTCTTTTTACGAGGGATCACATCAAAAAGTGAAGCCAAAGAAGTTTTTCAAGAAGTACATTGCAACATACGACAAGGCATACATCGGGAAATTTTACATCGTGTAACTGTGAGTAATAAGCCGAAGGTAGTACATCAGTGCACCAACATGAAGGCAGGAGGATCTGAAGCATGGTTGTGCATCTGGTACGAGGAAAGAGACTGATCGGTGTATCAACAACTGTGTCATGCGAAAAAAAAGCAACATCGAATGTGTTGTTGGTTCTCTGTGAAGGTTGGACATAAGAAGATGGACTATTTTGCTTGTGAGAAGAGTAGAAACATGTTTGGAAGGATGAACAAGGCGTTCATTGAACCCAAACGGGTTGAAAAGGTGTTAATACCCAAGCGTGGCTTACTTAATGAGATCGATGAAGAGACAACATAAGAAGGATGTGACTCTGTCAGAAGTTATCTTGCAGAAGATCAAGAAGCATCAAACCTGGAGTTATAACAAGGAGTTGTTTGTGATACAAAGGGGAAGGAGATCGAAGTGTGTCAGAAAGTGATACAAAGTGATCATCAGGAGAGTGATGGTGAAATCACTCAAACGACAATAGCAACGAGTGCAGTGTACACTCCGTGTGGATGAGAAAGGGCTCATGGTCAAGATGAATACACATGAAGTGAGCCAGGTCCTCAACAGAAGTTGGTCAAGAGGTAGTTCGACATGTGCTTCATATCATGATGCAATATTTGTAATCAATTCTGGTGCAACAAGGGATGTGTCTTTAACATTTTAATGGTTTTACAACATTGTTGGATATCATAAAGTGATACTAAAAAGAGATAGTAAAAAGGCAATGGATATTCTAAACAAAAAAAAAACTCTTCATGTTAAAAATACAATTGGATCAGAGAAATCAGATGGTGGGCACAACAGTTTGCAGAAGTCAAGTTTATTTTGGACTAAACGGGAAGCAGATAAAGTAGCTGATTGTATAGCAAGATATAATATTTCTACTCAATATACTTTCATGTTTTATTCGTAAGTACCAAAGTTCCTAGATAATCTGCTACATGGAGACTATGTAAACTCGATTTCAAAGTAATATAATAAGTTGTTTGAAAAAAAAAAGAATAAATATATCTTCAGTATCCTAGATTGCATACTTGATCGGCAATAAATATTATACAAATGAGAAGTACCCTAGGATAGTTCTAATTTTTTTTTTCAAAAATGTAGTCTCCAATGATTAAAAGATCAAAATGTTTCATTAAATAGGTAAATATACACTTTTACCCTTAGGATTAACTAATTTAGACTTAGGGTTTAGAATTAAAGGGTGGAGTTTGAGGAGTGGGGTTTAAATTTTAAAATTTAAAAATAAAAATAAAAAATAAATATTAAAAATTTTAAAATTAAAAATTTTAAAATATTTTCAAAAAATATTTTTAAATTTCAAAAAAAAAGTTGATAAAATAAAAAGTTTGAAAAATAGCAATTTTTTTCTTAAAAATTCGAATTTCATATAATTTGATACTATAAAAATTAATTCTTATTTTATTATTTTATTATTATTTATTAATATTTATATATAGGGTATAAGAGTCTTTTACTTCTTTAATAAAACATTTTGGTAATTTTTTTTCCTTGGGAGCTATTTTGTGATAAAAACTTTAAAATGTCTATTTGATAGAATTACCCATATAAAATATATAAATAATCTTAAGATTTTCATATTAATAATCAAGATAATAAATAAGCTCGATATTTAGAAAACTTAAAAAATCGTCAAAACAAAATATTTTATTGAATGGATGTAAATACCAATGTAAGCTTGGAGAGAAAGACTTACACATATATAATGTTTTGAGATTTGGAAAATCTCGAGTAAGTATGCATATGGAGTGATGTTGCACAAGAAACTTGTGTTTGGAGAATTCGGCTGTCATTTGTTCCAGACATCTATGTAGAGAAAGAACTATCAAGATGAATTTGTTCTGGTGAAAATATAGCCTGCAACAGTTGCTCCTAGTGTTCATACTTTTGCCTCACCGGGGAGGAAAAAGATAACCAAGGCTTACAAACAAAGGAAAAAGAGTGTTAACAAGTCTCCAATCAAGAAGTAACTAAAACATAAGAAGCGGTTCATGCACTGTGCAATTTGTGGCCAACTTTGATTACAACTCAATGTTTCATACGAAAAATAAGGTTTGTTTTGTGTATGATTCACCAATGTTTTTCTCAAACAAGAATTCGCTAATCAGATTTTTTTGGCAGGATTCTCAAGGTGCTCCTACTCAGGTTGCTTTTCGAGCACATTCTCAAGTCTTTTCTTCAGCTGCTTCTCAAGGTGCTTATCAAGTTGTTCTCCAGCTTCTTATCAAGTTGGCTAGTTCTCATGTCATTCTTGGATATGAAGATATTTTTGATGGTGCTTCGTTTTATCTTATTTATAGTGTGCCTATGAACCTTTATCTTATCTTTTGTGGTTTGATCTTAGATAGACTACTATTTTTGAGTCTTTAATCTGCTTTTATGGATATTGGTATGTATTTAAACACATATATTGTTCAAATCAATGTTATTTTATCTTTTTATGTGTTACATTATGTTTGTTTATATTATGAAAGCTTTGTCTCTTTGCAATGAATGTGACATCAAAAGCTTCAAAACCAAGTCATCTTACATTGAAAATTATTGTCTTATATAACTAGAAAACACCAAGACAACAATGGAAACATGACCAAAAGTCATAACATGCCACTTAAACACAACAATCTCAACCATTTTATTCATACAACATGGACCATAACTCCTTTTTCCATATCCATACCACACATCTAACGAGTACTAGCATTATCAATTCTTTGTGCTATCTTTTTCTTATGCCAACACTTGTTACCATATCAAATATATCATTTTCCACCTTCATTTTCACTATATCACCCAACGAAAAATTTGTTTTTCCCATCTCTCTCAACTCTTGCTCAAGCTTCACCATTTTGAATTCCAGTGTTACAACTTCATTTAGCAAAGCCTCATCAATCCATTTGAAAAAATGATTATCATTCACAAGTTACATCATGAATTCCAACAGACAACATCAATCACTTAGGTTATTAACATCAACCACAACACATACAAGCTAAATAAAATCACTTAAGTGTTTCATCAGTGAATTCACCTTCGTTGATGCATCTTGAGCACAACAAAAGTATTGTGAGTGAGGGTTTTTATTGGATTTTGACATCAGTGCGAAAATTCAGTCCCACACCAGCATATCTTCGGAACCCTCATTATCATTCCACCTCTGTGATGAGAATCACTTCCTCCAGTCGATGCTTTAGACGCATTCCTTGAAGACCCATGTCATTTTGATTCCTCAATTCTTCAATCACGGAGAAAGGGGTTTTAAGGTTCCTATTTTTCAATTAGATTTAATGGGGATTTTAGATCTGTCGGTTTTAATAAGAAATGTAATTTCGGTTCGGTTTTCTGTCTTATCGGGTTTTATGTTTGGTTGGTTTTTGATCAAGTCAGGATTTCGGTTTTGTATCGGGTATTGAATATTTAGAATTGAGATTACTAAACTATGAAAAAATAAACATATGTGAAGAAATAGATTCGAACATTTTTATAGGGGAGATATAGAATGGGGTGATGCTATACGATATAGTTCTCGTGGGAAAGTAGCTCGTTGACCCAATTTATTTTTCGATATTTTTTTTTCTTTTAAATATTTTCTTATTGATTTCATGATATACTTCTTATTTAGATTTATTATCTTCCTTTCAAGTTTTTTTTTGTATATATCCATAAAAAGTATTCCTTATTAATCTTATTTTTATTTCTATCCGAATTAGAGATGTATAATAAATAAAAATGTCTTCGAGTGTTTTAAAGTTTTAGAGCTTTAAAACTCTCTTTTTTTCAGTCATCTGTTTTCTCTCTATCTTCGTACGCCGCCACTATTGAGAGTCATTTTTGTGGAGTTCTCAATCCCCAAAATCCAAACCCTAATACTTATTTCGCCGTTAATAATTCTTTTAAAATAATTCATATTTTTATATCCATTATCTATCAGGATCTTGTAATCCCTGCCTCCTTCTTGATCTCTCATAAAGGCCAAGGTAAGGACTAGTTGCTTATTTTCGATATTTGGTTTATAATTCCTTCCATTAGTTTATTCAGTCTTGCTTGCTATATCTTGATTATTGATTGCTGCAACTATATCAAAATGAGCTCAATTATGTTGATATGACCTAAAACCAAATTTCCTTGATGTAACGTTTAACTTTATAATTGATGCTCAATGGTTGAGACCAAGGAACTTAATATGCCTATCTAGAAGACTGATCGAAACTGGTAAATCTTATTTATGCACGTTTTCGTGGTAGTGTGTGTCCCATATGGATTCCAGTCCAGGGGTAATGATTAAGTATATGCCATGTACATAAGGGGAGAGGCTTATTTCTTAAGTATATGGGTGCCTGGAAAGTGTCTGGCTAGATTTACTCAAACTCCAGATTCATGTTAGGCTGACAAGTTTAGGTTGCCATTATAGATCATAAGATTTTGGATTATGGATCTGCTAATTGTTGTAAGATATGTCGCCAGTGAAGCTGGTTATGCATGGGGTTTAGGGGGTGGTGTTTTCCTTGCTCGTTCTTGTAAGGACAAAAGGTATTATGTTTACGATTTGTTTTAAATCTAACATTGACAAAACATGATTGGTGGATCGTGCACGAGAAATATGAGAGTCTATAAGATTCATCTTGAGTAGTTTAAACCTTTATCCTTTCTTTTGAGTGCTTAAAACCCAGCCTAAATGGCTACCTAACATTATGGTTTTTCCAAAAGGTGGGAATCGGCGTTATAATTGTAACTCTCATTTAAAACATAATATATATATAGAAACAATAAGACTAATAAAAACTTCAAATCAAACTGCCATCAGAACGCTTGCTGAATAGCAGAAAAATAATGTTGTCTAGTCTCTTATCACATGATAAAATTTTAAGATCCTACAATTTTTATTTTACTATATAACTGATAGTATATATTCATGTCTATATTCAAAGTAATCAACTAATTAATAATACTTTATATATATATATTTGGCTTAGTCAGTTTTACATTTTCTTTATCTTATGATATCTCATATTTTAAATTCATCTATCATCGTGATTTTATTATCTTTTTGACGATTGTTTGCTGTTTTGTTTTCCCATATTTTTATCAAATATTTTTAGTTAATATTTTATATGTTTGTTATTAGCTTATAACTCAACCTCTATATTTTATATATTCAGATTAACATAAATGATGAAGATATTCACACAATCACAAATATAACTCTTCTAATAAATTTTTACTATTATAGTTTTCTATTTTCGTATGTATAAAGTTGAACTCTTATTTGTTGATATACTTATTATTTTTGTATAAAATATTTAATTTCTAAAATTCATAGGCACTGCAACGCACTACACATTTTTACTTGTTCACGAGAATCAGAATCCTTTGACTTTGTTTCAGATTTTCTCCTCTTCGAATCTTACATATGTATATTTATACTTACGGTATAGTATTATTCATTTAATTTCCATCTTAAAAATTGTTTTATTTTTTATTGATATATTTAATTTTCAAAACAAAAGGTAAAAACAAACTTTTGGTCTAAAATATGAAACCAAAAGATGTTGAATAATCCAAAAACAAAGCATAGAACATGAGTCATTCCCACAGCCTAGCTTCATATTCTTAAGCCTCACTCCCCCACCCCTCCCCGCCACATTGAGATAAGTCGATCGGCTTTGTATGTCTTTATAACCAAGTGTTGTAAGAAACATAGTAGATTTCAATGGATTGTTATGGCAACGTCCACTCCCCTCACTCCATATCCTATACCCAGTGGTTTAGAACACCATTTATACTAGGTGAGTGTCTAATTTCATGAGTCTTCTGCGCTTGAGATGAGAGTCCAGTCCAATCTAATATCTTGATTTCTAATATATGGTAGTGCATGTGGAGATATTTAAAAGATTTTATTTAGATACTAATGTAATTTATGTGTATTATCTCTTTTCAAAAATAATCTTTAGAATCATATGTGTGCTGCAATGGAGTAGTTCAATGATGGGCGATATATCAAAAAATGATTTCCTATATGGTGTGCGTAAAGACCAAACACAGAAAAATGTCATGTGGTGATTGCATAATCAATAAACAAGTCTTTCGAACGTAAAAAATAATACACATGCCATCAGACAGGGGTGGGGCTCAAGCCGAGAGAGTGGGCTGGGATTCACTAACAAGCATTTGGGCGTTACATCTTGATTAATACAAGAGCCAAATAATAACAGTAGCATATACCAAACTGTGTAGGAGAATGGACATACTTAGTAAAAGTGATCATATTTTCAAATCTCTTCACACAAAAAGCAGACTTGTGACGGCCCCATTTCCGCATTTGATTGCCCATGATAATACACTTCGACAAGTAATGCAAGCTTGTCGTGGAACTGGTTGGGGAAAACCATATGTTGTGCCAAGCTGCTTCTTGCCTTGTCAACTAGTATGATCCTAGGTTTGAAAATAAGTGAATTTTTGTTCATATTTTTCCTACCTTTGCAAACAAAGAGGACGGTCTTGCCTGAAACTGGAATGGGTTTTGGAGCATGTTGGATTTGTATGATCACCTCATGTGCAAACTGGTCATGGGAACAACGTAATTTCAATACATTCACGACAGTAGCATTTGCAACTCTGGTCTCTCTACCAATGCCAGCAGTCTTATTCCCAATTCATAGAGTGTTTGAATCAGATATTTATATCCACACAACCTAAAGAGAACCTGATTGTGCTAGTACCCTCCATATCAACTTCGGCAAGAAAAAAATGGAGGTTTCATGCATCATACAGATCCCCGAATCTTCCTCCTTCTTAATGATACATAGATCCTCCTACATTACCTTTGTTTTGGTAAAAGTGTGAGGCAATCCTAATTAACAAAAAGCTGCTCACATTCATTTGATATTATCCGAGCATCTCTTTGTCATTCAAAAGACTGAACACCAAAATTGGTGCAAGCACAAATCGATTGAATAAGCTATATAAGTCTGCATAGGATAAAGATTTATTGGAACAAGTGAGAAAATTGTATAAATTAGTGGTTCATAATCCAACCAAGCCATGTGTTTGTTGTCAAAGGCAGCTCCAAATATATGATGGGGAGTTGATCAACTGGATTTCATAACCTTTCTTATTCCACTTAGAGATGCACTTGAAACATCTATGAAGGTTATCAAATCAGTTAGGATGAAAATATAACCTACCTTCTCTTACGGTTTTGTTTAACCGAAGTGTCATGATAAGTTTTCTTGGTGACAAGTGGACTGGCCCAAATTATTTATATATTATGTCGTATCGAAAATCCCGATGTGGGAGCTTTATATTCTCACACGCCCCCTCAAGATAATGATCATATAACCTTTAATCTCGACAATATACCAGCCTCAAATTCAATTTGATTCAAATTGATTTCAGTTTGGTTGGGTAGTGTCTGTTCAGACTTTGCTACCATGTTAAGTTTCATGAATTTCTAACTTAAAACTAATTGATATGATAATTGAACTGGCTGAAGTTCATTATATATTACTCATGTTTTATCGAAATCTCGATGTGTGAGCTTTATATTCTCACACGCCTCCTCGAGATAATGATATGTATAACCATTAATCTCGAAAATATCCCAATCTAGAATTTGGTTCACCGGAATATACCTTGTTCTATTATATGCCTCAGCCTTGCGCTATGGGGGTGGGGGCAGCCTAAGCCTGATAGAGGCATAAGTTGGGGCCAAAACGAAACTTTACGACAACTTTTTCGTACACCCAGTTGCCGGTCTTATTTGCTTAGTAAATGATTATGGCGGAATATGGTCTTTGAGAGTAAGTGGGGTCTATTTTATTTTGTTGACATAGGGTCAAATCAATTTTTGTTCAGTTGGGATGTGTATTCTGAATTTGATAACATATTAAGTTTATTTTATGATTCCAATTTTCAAATCAATTGGTGATAAATTGATTAGTAAAAGTTGCTAGCTTTATATGCTCACATGTCAGAACGTTAACAAGGATTTCATTGAAAGGGCACCCTTTGTTTAAAACCCTTGAGCTGGTGAAAAGATTAAGCTCTCAATTGATACTAACTGAGAAACCGACACTGGAGATAAAGCCCTTAATTATCCAATGTATATAAAGATCACTGGAAATTTCATTGCATTCAGAATTTTCAATAGTGTCATTGCACCGTAACAAAAGTTGTAGTTATATGTAGGTTAAAAGTGCAAGGATGAGAGATAGATTTTTTTTTAATTGGGTCAAAGATAGATTCAATATAAATAATCTTCAACAAGCTAAATAGCTAGTAACACAATTTCTCAAACTCTTTGTTTTGGTTTCTTAACTTTCGACATTAGTAAGTTTCAAAAAAAAAAATTCGACACTAGTGTTTTCAACATTGTTTTTTTTTTTTTTTTTTTTTTTTTTTTTTTGGTTAACCGGGAGGTGTCTGGGCCTTAGGCCCAAATAATCCCCCCAGGCCCGGAGCCAGCCTTTGTTGATACCATTTCTGGCGTAAAACATTGTTGCAAGAATATTCAAGATGATCTTATAGATTGGGAGATAATCATTCATATTTTGCGCATCCACTGTCTTGGAGACCCCAAGGTTAAAGCGTTACATTAACCCTATAAGGCATAAATATTACGTTAACTCCATACGGCATAAATCCATTATAAAAGTATGATTGCATCGCTCTGCAACGGACCAAGTAGCAACTAATGTCAAGTTTTGTTTCTTTTTGGTTTGTTTTGTGAGTGTGGTTTCGTAATCTCTGGCATTTTCTGTTGAATATCTAAGTCATTAATGCAGTTAAAGAACTTGGATCCTCATAATCATCTCTTCTACATCTCATTTTCACGTTTCTAAATTATTTATTTTTCGTTGTGATGGTTTCATCTCTTGACAGAGAAATAAAAAGTTGAGAATGGGAGCCCCAAAGCATAAGTGGACACCGGAAGAAGAAGAAGCTCTTATGGCTGGAGTACTCAAACATGGACTTGGGAAATGGCGTTACATACTCGCAGACTCTGAGTATTCCTCTGTTTTGCACTCTCGCTCAAATGTTGATCTCAAGGTAAAATAAAGAACGTTAAAGAGATAGGTAAGGCTAATAGAAACTTACATTGTTTTTTTTGTTGAAACATTTGGAAGGACAAGTGGAGAAACATAAGTGTAGCAGCTACGTGTGGATCTAGGAAGAAGGCCAAGCTGGATGATGATAACACCAAAGCTCTTACCATTTTGGCTCTGACTAATGGTGATGATGGAGGACAACAGATTGTTCCAGCATCAGCTCCTCTTGCACTTGCATATGAGCCACCACAAGATCTCTTTACAAGGTTTTGACTTCTTCTTGTATGAGATATCTGTATCAAAGCTGTGAATGTTTACATATTCGGAAGAGTCTAAGATTATGAAAGCTTACTTTACTTTACTTTACTTTAGTCTAAGTTTCTTGAAAATAGTTATGAGCTCAAATATGTTTTTTTGCAGTGTGGATATGATGATCTTGGAGGCTATTACTAACTTTGAGGGACCGCTGGGTCCTGACAGAATGTCAATCTTGCTGTATGCAGAGGTACTCTCAAGCATTCTTTCTATCTTTATTCATATCAAGGACTTAGTGTGTGTGTGTAACTTTTGTAGACCAATGCCAATATGCAACTGGACATTGAACCGCTTGTGACTTCAAGACTTGAGCATTTGATCAATATTGAAACAATAGTTAAGGTAAGAAAGAGACACTTTGATTAAAAATAATATAAACTCTTCTCATGACTTTAGTTAATAGTTGTGTCCTGCTTGTCTCTCAGATACAGCGCAGATACAGTATTTCTCCGGGCTATGCAGTTGCAAAAGCATTGGCAGAAGCAGAGTTAGCAATCGCAGAAGCTGAAGTAGCTGCAAGAGAGGCAGAACACGCCGAAGCTAAGGCTGAAGCTGCCCGTATCTTTGCACAAGCGGCAATGAAAGCTGTGAAAGCATATAATGCTACTCGTTAAGAGATATTGTGATGTTGTTTCTGAGCAGATAGGGAAGACAGATCATGTCATGTCTGAACCTTGCATCTAAAAATTGCAGCTTGCAAAAACCCTTCTCCCATTGTTCTGTTTATCTGTTGTTGTAGTAACTTTACCTTCAGGTTTCTCATGACCTATTTAGAAACTGGTTTGAAGAGAAATAATTAAAGCTTTCATAGCATGTGTTCCTCTTTCCTTGAGTTTTGACCGTAGATTTTTTTAGGAAGTTTATAAAAAGTGGAGTTGATTGTGTTACCAAAATTGCAAATGCTTTAGAATAGAATACAATCCACATCTAAATATACAGAGACAAGACTGGACCAGCAGCAGAGACAAGAAAATAGAGACAAACTCTTGTTTCACACAAAAAAATCGTCTTCAACCATCATCATTGTCAAGCATGCACACAATACAGGAAGATCAAGAAGAGAGAATGTGTGTTCTTGGTGAAGTTCAGTTCTTTGATTTTGAATGCTTTACCAGCCAATCAATGACCTGATCAATGTTGGTAGAGTTCTTGCAAGATATCATGAAACAGCAAACTTCTCTATCTGTAAGCGACTGAAGCTCCCTGCAATCACAATGGAATATAAAAACATGATCAGATCGAGATAGAACTTTTTGCTGTTTTTAGATGAAGAAACAAGGCATACATTTCGTGGGTTAAGGCTTCTTTAGAGAGAGCTCCAGGTTTGTCGATCTTGTTCCCAAGAACAAGAAGAGGGATACCATTAAGCGAAGATTTGCTCAACAAATCATGGAGTTCGCTTTTCGAGACGCTTAGATTGTCAGGATCAGCAGCATCAACTACATACCTGCAAGAAAAATAACTCTAACATGAACCAAAAAAACTGTGGGAGATATTAAAGAGAATAGAAACATGAGGCTAAGATCCCTTACACAATCGCAGAAACAGCACGGCAGTAACGTTCCCACATGCTGCGGAACCTTGGTTGGCCACCAAGATCCCATAGCTTGATTGTAACGTTTCCTTTTGTCACTTTCCTCATGTTAAAACCCACCTGAACAAAAGAAAATATTTCTATGTTATTCGGGTGTTGATGTGTTTCTTAAAGATGTAACACTTACCGTAGGAATCATGTCTTCACTATATCCACCAGTCTAAACAAGAAAGACAAAAAAAAAGATATCAGATCCATCAAACTGAATGTTACAAGTGAAATGGTTAGTGAGGAAGCAGTATACTTACAGCAACAACATTGACAAGTGATGTCTTTCCAGCATTTTGAAGACCTATCAAAGAAAGTTCCATCTCTTGCTTGAAGAAGAGGCTGCAAAAAAGCATTACCCAAACAAACAAGTGAATCTGTCTATTTCTAGACATGTTTTAAATTCATTCATACAAAAACATGTTCGATACTTATTGCCTCCAAGAGAAAAGAACACATTTTTACAACTACATAGATTGAAATTACACAGACATGTTCATGAAAGATGCTCTCTTTCTGTCTCAAGCATTGGACATATCCTTAAATCTAAGATAGATGTCACCGCAGAAAGAAGCAAACGAATAGCTAAAGCCTTAATCAAAATCCAAACAGTTGATTCAATTCGAGTAAAAGAAACTCAAGATGAGACGAAGATGAGATTGTCTAACCTACGAAGCCAATTGAGAAAAGCTTCCCACAAACCCATTGAACGATTCACTGAGAAAGCTCCGGCAGAGATCCGCCTGCCAAATTATCTCTTCTTCTTCTTCGTCGCTTTCTAATGATTGATGTCTCCAGAGAGATAGACGGCAAACTAAAAAAGAGTCAAAGCCACGAAATCGTGACCGTTCAAAATTTTAATTCTGGTCCTTTGTTATCAACGGCTCAGATCTTGTAAACGTTTCATTTATTGGGCTTTTGGTCGGTAGACCGAACATTGTGGATTAGCTATTTTTAAAAAAATATATATTTAATTTTGGATTGGCCAACCAGAGTAGAGATACGGTGACAGATAAACCAAAAGTTTGGAAGAAGAATATATATACCACTCGCGATGAAGGTGCGCGTGAGATACACGTACGTCCACTATTTTCTTGGCCGGTGCCGCCAAAGGAACTTGCGTTGCCGGTAATACTGGAGATCGGGGGAGGTGCATCACGGGTGTCGTTTACCAAAATGGTGGTGTGTTTATGAGGTAAATAACATTTTTGTGAGTTCTTTATCATGGGCTTTTTAGTTGAACCACACTAATGGGCTAAACCAGATAATAATTTTTGTGATGATTTTCTTTAAACCACAAAAGCTTTATTAAATTAAATCGTGAAAGGATTATACAAAAAGTTAATCAAGTAAACAACGAAGAATATGATAGAACTGTTATAAAATATTTATAATTTTATTGGATCGAGAAATCTTATAGAGAAGATAATACTAAGATGAGATAAACTATCAGAGAGAGAATCATTATAAGAAGGAGAGGAGAAGGTGTGTTTTCGACGATCACAAACGATCGTTTATATAGAGGTGAAAAAGTAAGTTACTGTGCGTGCATAGTGACGGTGGGCTCCACACAATATTATTCACACTGTGCGTATAATGTTGACTCTATATTCTCCACGTTTATAACACTTCCCCTTGGAGACCAGTGTCACAATTGTCTTTTGCTTAACGTCTTTGTTGCCTCGTTAAAAACCTTTCAAAAAAAAACCCAGTGGGAAAAACCATAGTAAGGTAAAAAGAGTGCAACCACGTAAGCTCCCTCTCGAATGATTAGTCATAGGTCCTTCTGATGACGCATTCCAATGTTATGGACATGTTTTCTGAATATTGAGGTTGGAAGTGATTTTGTGGAGAGGTCAGCTGCATTGTCGCATGATCGAATATATCTTACTTCAATCTCCTTATTTTTTCGATCTCTTGAGTATAAGAGAAGAACTTTGGATGTATATGTTTCGTCCTATCGCTTTTGATATATCCTTCCTTCGTTTGAGCAACACATGCCGCATTATCTTCATATAAGATAGTTGGCTCCGTACTTTCGTCAATCCCACTACTTGTACATATGTGTTGCCTTATTGATCTTAACCATGCACACTCTCTACTTGCTTCATGGAGTGCGATCATCTCAGCGTGATTTGAAGATGTGGCCACGAGTGTTTGTTCTGAGAGCGCCAAGATATAGCAGTGCCTCCGATCGTGAAAACGTATCCTGTTTGCGACCAAGCTTTATGTGGATCTGAAAGATATCATGCATCTGCAAAACCAACCATTTTACCTTTTGAATCTTTTGGATAAAACAAGCCTAAATCAATGGTCCCTTGGAGGTAACGAAAGGCATGTTTAATCTCATTCCAATGTCTTCGTGTGGGAGATGAGCTGAATCTTGCCAAAAGATTAACAGCAAATGATATATCAGGCTGTGTACAGTTTGTAAGATACATCAACGCTCTGATTGCCCTTAGATATGGTACTTCAGGACTAAGTATCTCTTCATTTTCCGCAGATGGTCGAAATGGATCATTTTCAATGTTAAGTGATATTACGATCATCGGGGTGCTAAGAGGAGTTGATTTATCCATGTTAAAACGTTTCAACACTCTTTTAGTATATGTGGATTAATGCACGAATATATCATTTTGAGAATGCTCAATTTGTAGGCCAAGACAATACTTTGTTTGTCCGAGATCTTTCATCTCAAATTCTCCTTTCAGATATTCTGATGCCTTTTGTATTTCCTTCTGAGTTCCAATAATATTAAGATCATCAACATACACTGCGATTATCACAAATCCGAATGTTGTTTTCTTGATGAAGACACATGGGCATATAGGATCGTTCATGTATCCTGCTTTTGTTAAATGTTCACTGAGACGGTTATACCACATACGTCCAGAGTGTTTTAACCCATATAGTGATCTTTGTAATTTTATCGCACATAGCTCTTTAGATTTTGAGCTTAATGCTTCTGGCATTTTAAATCCATCAGGAACTTTCATGTAGATATTAGTATCTAATGATCCATATAGATATGCTGTAACAACATCCATGAGACGCATCTCGAGATTTTTATCAGCTGCTAGATTCATCAGGAATCTAAATGTGATTGCATCCATAACAGGAGAATATGTTTCCTCATAGTCAATCCCAGGTCTTTGAGAAAAGCCTTGAGCCACAAGACGAGCTTTGTATCTCGTAACCTCATTTTTCTCATTTCTCTTTCGAACGAAAACCCATTTGTATCCAACTGGTCTCACATCTGCAGGTATGAGTACAATAGGTCCAAATACTTCTCGATTATTAAGGGAATCAAGTTCGGTTTGTATTGCATCTTTCCATTGTTTCCAATCATGTCTCTTTTGACATTCATAAACAAATTTTGGTTCTGGATCTTCGATTTCCTCATTTATTTTTGTTGACACAATATATGAGAAAACATCATCGACATCATCCTTTTCATTTCTTTTCCATATCTTCTTATTGTGGATATAGTTGATGGAAATCTCATGATATATTTCTGACTCATGATGTTCAATTTTGTCAGTATTCTCATCATTTGTTCCTTCCAAAATACTTTCTGCTAATTTGGGTGTGTCATTTATCTCGACATCTTTTTGTTTTTTTGAATTTTTATTCTTAGAACCAGCAGGTCTCCCACGTTTCAGACGTGTTTTGGATTCACGTGTATCATCTGCTTTTCCTTGCTCATTTGTTATTTTGATACAAGTAGGAGCATTTGCAGCTGGTATATGAGATTTAGTTACCGTCTTGGTATCCGCAAACACATCAGGTAGCTGATTTGATATACTCTGTAAATGCATAATTCGTCGAACTTCTAGTTCTGACTCTTTAGTAGGAGGATCAAGATATAACAATGAAGGTACACTTCATTTAATATCATTTCTTATGTTTTTGTTATCTCCCCCTAGAACTAGGAATACTTTCTCATCAAAATGACAATCGACAAAACGTGCCGTAAAGACATCACCCATCTGTGGTTCTAAGTAACGTATGATTGATGGAGAATCATAACCAACATATATTTCCAATCTTCTTTGTGGTCCCATCTTTGTACGTTGTGGTGGTGCTACAGGCACATATACTGCGCAACCAAAGATTCTTAAATGAGAAATGTTTGGTTCTCGACCAAACGCTAATTGTAGTGGAGAATATTTATGGTACACACTTGGTCTGATCCGAATGAGTGTTTCTGCATGCAAAATAGCATGTCCCCATACATATGTAGGAAGTTTTGATCTCATGATCAATGGTCTTGCAATCAATTGCAGCCGCTTAATTAAAGATTCAGCCAAACCATTTTACGTATGAACGTGAGCCACAGAATGTTCGACTTCAATTCATGTTACCATACAATAATCATTGAATGCTTGGGATGTGAACTCACCAGCGTTGTCTAGTCTAACTCTTTTAATAGTATAATCAGGAAACTGGGCTCGCAGTTTGATTATCTGAGTTAAAAATCTTGCAAATGCCATATTTCGAGATGACAATATACAAACGTGTGACCATCTACTGGATGCATTAATTAATACCATAAAATATTGGAATGGTTCACAAGGTGGATGTATTGGTCCACATATATCGCCTTGAATTATTTCAAGAAACTTTGGTGATTCCTTATCAATTTTGGTTGGCGATGGCCTTATGATCAATTTTCCAAGAGAACATGCAACACATGTCATTTTATTGCCTTGAGAAATCTCCTGGATTTTCAGTGGATGGTCATGTGAGCTTTCTATGATTTTACGCATCATTGTGGTGCCTGGGTGACCGAGGCGATCATGCCATAATGTGAATTCTTCAGGATTTTGTTTCACTATAAGATTTGATTCGATTTTATCGATATAAGTATGATGCAATCATGAAGGGAGTTCTGGGAACTTTTCCAATATGTGTTTTCTCCCAAATTTATCAGAAGTTACATATATGTACTTCTTTCCATCCTCAGTTGCAGTATCATATATGTGAAGATATATGTCTTTAAAACTCAACAAATTTCTATTAAAATTCGGAGAATATAGAGCATTGTTTATGGAGAATTTTGTTCCATTTGGTAATGTAAAGCTTGCTTTACCAGTTCCTTCAACCACGTCTGCGTGACCTGATATCGTATTGACAAAAATTCTTGTTGGTTTTATATCAGAGAAATATCTCATTTGTCTCAGAATAGTGTGCGTTGTTCCACTATCTGGTATACAAATTTCTCGAACCCGTTTCTTGGATTTTGTTCCATTAGCATTATGATCCATGTCTGTAATTGTCAGAAACGTTAATAAAAAGAAAAACATGAAAATCATTTATATATTAATCATATACGAAACACACATAATAATTATACATTAATGTGATGTTAAAGACATCATTATTTGCTTAAAACATGAAATTTAATAATTATACATAACAATACTGTGGACTATTTAATAGTCTTATTACAAGCATTTTAGTTCTCTTCAAGAGTAATCTAGTCCAGCTCATTTGCGAAATCAGAGGCTTCGAGGTACGATGTCCCCTCAAAATTTTCTGTGAGATTCCTTCTTTAGCTTTGCCTTTCGTAGACTCTTTATATAACTTACACAAATGTGGAGGAGTACGACAGGTACGTGACTAATGTCCTTTACATCCACATCTGTAACAAACAGTTTCATGTTTCTGAGTGGTATCCACTTAGGTTTCTTTACCCTTAGAAACATGTTCGGATCTTATGCATTTGTTAGATCCTCTCCATTTGTGACTGTAAGTTTTTCCACGTTTGTTGTTGAAACGGCGACCACGATTCCAATTTTTTTGGATTCTCCTCTCTGAGTTTTCTATCGCCGTAGCATTCACTTCGGGGAATACCTTGGCTCCCGTAGGTCGAGAATTGTGGTTTTTAATCAGAAGCTCATTGTTCTTTTCAGCCAACATGAGCGCAACCATCAATTCAGAAAATCTCGTGTACCCACATTTTCTGTAAATTTCGGGTAGGAAGTGAAGTTGTTTGTGGAAAGTGTTGTATGTCTTATTCATCATTTCTGCCTCAGAGACATGGTTACCACAATAAATCAGTAGTCAAACTATCCTCAGGACGGCATAATTGTATTCCTCAACCTTTTGAAAATCTTGAAACCTCAGGTTTTTCCACTCTTCTAGAGCGTGAGGGAGATTGATTTCCTTCTGGTTATCGAACCGCTCTTTTAAAGCTTGCCACAGGTCAGCTGGGTCCTCTATGCTCGCATAGTCATGCGTAACATTTTCATCAAAGTGTTTCTTCAGGAAAATTATCGCTTCAGCCTTATGCTCAGGCGGCGATTTGTTACCGATTATAATTGTCTCGGTTAAATTTTCATCACCAGGTAGGGTTTCACGTTGGTGACCCATCCGACGTAATTTTCACCAGTTATTTTGAGAGCCGAAAACTGAAGATGCTCAATTCTTGCCATTTGTATTTCTAAAAACACAACATAATAAATTTTATTAGAATTTCATATTATATAAAATGAACCGTTTACATTATTCATGCAAGAAATTACAAAGAAAAATACTGCATAAAAAAGCATAGCAATATTTATGTTAAACTCTATCGGAGTAAATTCTCCAACACAAAGACCGTAAACACCAACAAAAATTACAACCACACACAAAACTAAAAGTAAACGAATCATCCTATTTTTTCAGAAAAAAAGAAAAGAAAATCGGGGGAAAATTATTTGAAAGTTTTGAGAGGAGATGAAATGTTTGGGTGAATTGAATGAATGAAAGATGAGTGTTTTATAGATGAAAATACTGTTCATAGCCATTTGAAAAAGGGGTAAAATTTTGAAAAAATTATTTGTGAACGTTGGGATTAATTTTTTTATTATTTATATATATATATATACATATATTTGAACTAAAAATCGGTCTGAAAATATTATAATAATCAGTCAACCAAATTCAGTAAATTTCATAATAATTTATATAGGTTACCTAATATTTATATAATATTCATAACATGCAATTATCAATATTATTATGGTGATAAAATTATTAAACAAATTATGCGGCGGTACAGCCAAGCCAATAATTATAGTGTATTTAGGAATCAAGGTTTATTAATGAGGCGACATACCGCCCGCATCAATATATATAAATAATATAAATTAAAACAACCATTATAAAATAATAAATAATAATGAAGGCGGTATACCGACCATTATAACAGGGTAAATATGATACATATAAATTTTACCAAATTGTAGAGTGATCGTGTTGATAACGTGTTATAAAATATTTATAATTTTATTGGATTGAGAAATCTTAAAAATGGCAGAATTTTTATACGCGTAGAGAGAAGATAATACTAAGATAAGATAAACTATCAGAGAGAGAATTATTATAAGAGGGAGAGGAGAAGGTGTGTTTTCGACGATCACAAACGATCGTTTATATAGAGGTGAAAAAGTAAGTTACTGTGTGTGCATAGTGACTGTGGGCTCCACACAATATTATTCACACTCTACGTATAATGTTGACTTATATTCTCCACGTTTATAACAAGAACATAGTAGAACTACTTTGATGAAGATTTTTTTTAGCTAGAGCATCCGCAACTTGATTCATTTCCGTATTCACGTAATCCAACGAATTTTCTGGTAGAAATTCCATCCAGTGACTGAATATCACATAGAAGATTCCTTAGGTTCACATGGTTCTTCATTTGGTGAATACTTGAGCATAACTTTGAGTTATCTCCTTCAAATTGTACCCTATGCCAACCACAAATCCACATTTGCTGAAGAGCTAAAAGAAAACCTAGAACTTCTATTTCTAAAGATGTCTGGAAACTTTTGTACTTAGACACATCAAGCACCCAAAAAACCTCCTTTAGCATCCCTTAAAATTCAACTAATACCACCTAAAGTATTTCCAGAACTAGAGTTAGTAATCAAAATTACACTTAACCCAATCTCAAGGCGGAAGATCCCAATTTAGAGGATTTTACAAGATGTCTTCTTATCCAAAATTAATGTGAATAACATTTATGTGCCATTCCATATTAGCATCAGCGGCACTACAAACATCTTCAATAGGGTGGGTATTTCTCTTATTGAAAATATACTCATTTCTTGACTTCCATAGTAACAAGAGAATCCAAAACACCAAGAGTCTATTACTTTTATATTCTAGCAGTGACTCCATGAACCCAAATAATTTCGTTAAATTATCCTCCACGGAAAAACCATGAGAAAAGAGGATACCAGAGCACCTCCATACAGCCGATGCACGAGGACACAAAAACAAAACATGATTGATTGTCTCATCTTGCTGACAACATCTCTGAAAAGTAGGATCAATATTGATTCCCCGCGTACACAACTTTGTATAAGTAGGAAGAGCACCAGAAACAACCCTCCATAAGAAATGTTTGATCTTTAGTAATATTTTAAGGCTCAAAATATTACGTTTAACATCCGAAGAACCTTCAGGTATGATGATTTATGCATCCTCATGATACAAGTGAGTAACTGTCCAATAGCTCGACTTAACGGTATACCTCATGTCCTTCGTGAATGGTCAAATCAATTTTATCTTCAGTAGCAAAAACTTGAGCTACGTCTAGAGGCTGTAAGAATTGTTCCAATTTTGACACATTCCAAGAAGCAGTGTCTTTATCGATAAACTCTTCCACCCCCGTGTTTTGATTATAAGAAACATGTACTACTTTTCGAGAAGGAATCACCGGTAACCAATGGTTAAGACACACATTGATATTTTTTTTCATTACCAATTATTGTACAAAGACCCTATTGAAGTAGATCTTTGCCTACTTGAATAGACTTATAGCCATAAGAGGCATGCTTAAGATTCGAAGATTGTAAGAAAGTTGACGAATGATGGTATTTTCCTTTACCAGTTCAATTAGTCTAGCATTTATCTCCATCATCACCATTGGTTGAATATTAGGCAAACACTCATCAAGAGATATTACAGGAGATGAAGAAAACATATCCTTGAAATAATCTTCAGCAACTTTAGCTATTGTTTCTTCATGTGAATGAACAACTCCATATTTATCCCTCTTTTGATATTTTGGTCTTGTTTTTCTTCATTTTAGTTAATCCATGATAAAGGAGTGTTACGATCCCCCAAGATTGAGCCACTGATTCCTACTTTTCAACTTCCAATACTCTTCTTCATCTCTATAAACTTGGTTGAGACTACCACGAAGTTTATGAATATATTATGTTGTCACTGTACTATCTCTCATAACTTGATCCAACATACCCTTGATTTTAGTAATTTGAACAGCTAAATTTGTTTGATGTCTTCTCTTCCAACTAATAATTTCACCACGACAATGACCAAGCTTCTGATTTCAACCTCTAATAAATTATGTTTGACCTCACACATCAATGACTGTATCCACAAAGCTCTGATCTGCAAAAAATCTTTTATCATAGCAAAAAAAAAATCATTTTCTTTGATGGTACTTATAGTCAATAGAGATAAGCATAGGTCGATGATCTGATTCTGCGATTTCCAAATATTCATTAGCTGAAACTGGAAAATTATTCAACCAAATTGTATTCACCATGACTCTGTCTAAACAACACTATATAACTTCTTTCCTTCTAATCAACCCAACTGAATTGGTTCCAGTGTGCTGTAAATCCTTCAAATTACATATTCACAATGCTCTTACCCGTCCACCCTTTTTTCTCATTAGCTTCTTTTTTCATTTCATTACAATCACCACACAACATCCATGGCCCCATACGAGATGTAGCCATTCGCTGAATTTCCCCCCCAAAGAATATGTCTTTCCTTTGGAACTAGGTGACAATAAACACATGACAAATAGAAATGAAAACATTGATACTCAACATGCAAATCCACAAGTCGTGCATCACTGGAAATACAAGAAACTGATAGGAAAGACTTCCAAATGACAGCTAATCCACCACTTAAACCCACTGGTGGTACAAAGATCATATGATCGAAGCCAAGATAAACTCCTACATCTCTAACATAATTTTTATCTTGCTTGGTTTCAATCAGGAACAACAAGTCTGGATGATACAACCTTTGCATCTCCTTTAGACGTCGAATTGTCAAACGTTGTCCCAAACCTCAAAAGTTTCACACCTCAACTCTCATGGTATCTGGTGGAACCGGCCCACCGTGCCTCTGCTGATTTGTGAAGTGAAGTCTTGATCCTTATCCTGACCACAATCTTCCTGCAACTTCCTAAGAGCGCTAAACTCAGCAGCCATCCTCGTTTTCCCCACCGGAAACTTATCAGTCACCTCTGCATTGAAATCCTCCTGATTACGTTTTCCCAAACAAGTAGCAGGCGAGAGAGATACCTGACTATCTAACTCCATACTCTTGTCTTGATCATCCTGAAGAAAAGATCCATACTGACTGACATCCACCTCAGCACACATGCGGGTATCACATTCCAAAATAACATGATCACTCTCGTCATTTGAATCCTCATTCAACTACTCCTTACCATGATCTTTATTTCCTTCATTATGGCGAGAGGAATCTCCCTCCTCGAACAGAGAGTCAATGAAGTCATTCATCCTCTTCATTTTAACTGCACCCAATCTTCTTTCATACTCTTGTTTGACCTCTTCCACTGGAGGATGAGACAAAAAAAATTGTAGAAGCGCAACATAAGATCCTGAGATCGGACCACCTACCTGCTCCTGGTTCATTTGTGTAGGTACTGCTGGAACACCATGCTGCACCGGGACCCCTATATCATCAAGGTCAGGATTAGCACCATCTTCTTCTCCATCATCATCCCCATTATGAGGATCATCATCACCATTATCATCCCCCATCTGAGTACCTACAGCAAGAAGACACTCACCGAAATCATGTGATCATACCACAATGATCACAAAATCCCCTTAGACCTTCGTATCTAAACTTCAGAAACATATTAATTCCAGAAGAGAACTGAAAATTCCTCTAGAACTTAAGGGGATCTGCGGCATTCCAATTAAGACGCACACGAAAAAATTCAACGGCCGCATTAACGGTTTGGTTGGTATCCACCAACTTAACCTCTCCCATCTTATCACCAATATTGCGGATGACCAGTTATGGTAGATACTCCAACAAAATACCTCTGATCTGCACCGAGAACGGAATATGATTGAGATCCTGATCATCCATTCCCACATTCCACTGAGACATAATCAACATATTGTCATTAAATTCCCATGGACCCCTTCTTAACACCGATGATAGCATCTCCTTCATTGGGAAAACAAATTGGAACTTCCTCTTATCAACAATTCGCCCTGAGATGAGGTCAGCAAGACCCCACATTTTCGGCAAGGAAGTCATAAGCGCTTGTATGTTTTGCTTATTTTGCATAGAAGGTCTTCCCATCGACGAGAACTGATTCACCCTTCGAGCCTCAGTACAAACCGCCACAGACAAAGCCACAGGAGCATCAACAATTCCCAAATTCAAGTCTTGAATAGCCCTTCTCAGATTATCCGCCATGATCGCAAGAACACAATCAAACCGATAGGTATAGAGGATTTGAAAAGAGAGTTTGTGGACCAGATTTGATGTCGTATCAACATATATAAGCCCTAACTCTCTCCAAAAACTTCTGATAATTGCTTCATCGTGGTGAAGAAAACTCCCCACTACGAAGATAGAGGAATTGTGGGTATAGATATGTACAAACAATCCCACTACCAAATTGATTTGAATAATAACTGCTCTGAGATCTTCCAAAAGAATCCAGAGAAATAACCGTAAAATCGCCTTATCAATCATTATTTCTTCTCAGTATTGCTATCTCTATCATTATGATAAAAAAATTATCGGTGATGACTTTACTTTCGATCAATGGTTTCTTTTTCTCAAAATTACTTTTCAACAACGTTTTTATACCTGAGCCAAACTTGCGGTCAAACCAGTAAATTTCCTGACCTGATAAGTAATCAAGTTTGGGTTTTAGAAATACATGTTAGTTAATAACTCAATAAAACCCGCCAATTATCATTAAATCCAGCAATCCGGCTACTGATTGAACGACCGATCGAATCAATGAGTAATTTTTTATTAGGTTTTTGAAATTTAAATTATTAACATCTTTTTTTAATTGCAACTAAAAATTAAGTTTTCAATTTTTAGTTTTCTCGTTAACATATTATTCTTCCTTTACCGATGTATATAATTTATTTGTCTTTTATTCTTTTTAACTTTTTACATATATTATATAGTATAGACTCAACTATTTTATTTTTCACTTTTACACTTTGATAAATATTTTAGTATGTCACATGAAAAATAATGTGAATGATAATAAGGAGAAAAAAAATTAGTTAATGCGTCTTGGTGTTAGTTTATTTGTTATTGACGATCTATTAAAATTTGGATGTTTAAAAAAAAATATATGTAGTAGGTTAAATTATTTCGTATGAATAATGAAAATTAAAAAATTTAGATACTTTTCTATATTTTAAAGGAAATGAAAATTTTATTTTATATTTTGTAATAGGTAATATACAATTATATATGAAAATAAATTAATTTATTAACTTGGAGTTTGCCCCGGTCGAACCAATACTCTAGTGACTTGAAAAGTTATCCCGTTCATTGTCTGGGTCATGTTTAAAAATATTGCTTTTCAATACTAAATTTAAGTTGTTTTTGAAGTAGTCTTTTCAAATAAGTAAATTTCACATTATAGGTATTAGGGCATCTCTATTGGTTGGCTTCATTTATATCTTCAAAATTTACTTTCTTTAAAATGAATACAAAAAAAAAACATGTTTTCCAATGATTTGCTTCATTTATTTCTTGTAAATAGAATATTATATGTATATTTATTTTATTTTCTCATTAATTATAAATAAAAATTCATATCTATTAATTTTACCCAATTTATTTTGTTATACAAATAATAAAATATATTTTTTATTAATTCAACCTATCACATAGTAAAATTATTTCACATAACAGAAACTAATAACAACAATATTAGATTTTATAAAGAACTCTAGCTTTATATATTTCCCACAAGTGATCAATTAAATCATTCTGAAATGCAAATGAACTTTTTATCTTTAATTCTTCTAAACCGCACCAAAATTCTTGGAAATAAATATTATCATGCTTTCCGGTATCAACCTCTCTAGGTCAAACTTTTCTACTAACTTCAATTGGTTCTTCAAAATTACGTTCATCTTATCATATTATGTATAATTATACAAGTGTCATTATGTTATGTATTACATTTTTTTTTCCAAAATTGAACTGGCCTTTCATAATTGCAAAGCATGATTAGAGACCTCCAAAGACATTTTCTACATCTTTCCAGTTTATTCCTATTGTGTAGCAAAATATTACTTTTTGGACCATCGGTGGCTGGTAAAATAGTTTGTACCATGATAAACCATTTTTGTTATATTCCATCGGCTCGTCTTCGTTGTGGTCTATGTTTATACAGTCGTTACATCACCATTGTCGTCTATGTTACATCGCCGGCGTCCAATCACCATCACTGTTCATCGTCAGCACATCTAGAATTTTAACAGATAATTTGTTGTTGTTTTAAGATGAGGATAAATAAATCTGAGACAATATAAAGAATTTGACAATATTTATTTTAAGATTTGGTTTATTTCTTTCTTGAAATTTTTTTTCCATATTTTTTTTTGTCTCGGCTGGGCAAATAAACCGAACTCTAAAATCCAAACCGAACACGACCCGATACAAATGCATTTGAACCGATCCAAACCCGAAATAAGTACCGAATAGATCTTGTTTTGGTATTTTAGGTTATTTATTTTATCCGAACCGAACCCAAACTTAAATGGATATCCGAAAAAAACTGACTTAAAAATTCTAAAAAAAAACTTGTACCATACCCAATCTCAATTTCTAATACATATTCAAAACACATTAAGATATTATTGAGTACTTAAAATAACTGATTATTACATGAATAACTAACTTAAATATTTAGTCTAATATATATTTTTATTTGGTTAATATTAATGTTTTTATGTTTGACATTGTATTTAAAGTTCAGTTACGAATAAATTTGTTTTGAAGTTTAAACAATGTTGTTTTTTTAAGATAGTATTTTTTACTCTATAAAATTATTAGTTGTTAACTTTAATTTTTTATGTTTTATTATGTATGATATGCGGTCATAAAAGAATTTGGTTTGTCATGAATCATGATATGTCTAGTGTAGTCACTTATAGTTAATTGACAAATCTCATATGATTGATAGACGAGTTTCACAAAAGTATTTTGAAAGACAACAATATGGTTTTGAAGAAGCTAAATACACAAATTTATTGAAACTATAGAAAATATCTTAAGTTTACTCAAGTATAAATTAGTATTTTTAGAACCGATAGCCCAATTAGTATCCAAAACCGAAGTTATTTTGGGTTCAACCGGATCTTGGACATGTAACTAAATCTGAACCGACCCCGACTAAACCCCAACTGCATCCGACCCGAAATTTTATAATATTCGAATGGGGCTAAAATTCATGAATCTGAAACCCGAACGAACCCGAACCAAAACTCGATTGAGACGTTGATTTCCCAACCCTAAGGAAGAGAATAAAAAACTAAATGTTGTCTCTAGAAAATACAATTTTGGGGCGCCGATTGTTATTGGGTGTCAAAGGATCCAATGGCTAAGTTTATGTTAGGCATGGGCATTCGGTCCTCAGGTCGGGTTCGGGTCGGTTCCTCTCAGGTCTGAATCCTTCGGGTCCTAGACATTTGGACCAACCTAGGTACTTAGAAATTTTCGGTTTGGGTTCGGGTCGGTTCCTATCGGGCCCGGGTCGGTTCGGGTCAATAATTTAGCAAGCTTGCTGAACACAATATTGTAGCTATACACATTGGCTTCAAACCCTTTTCTCACATACAATTGAGAAGTTTTTTTTCTCTTTTAAACTGCCTCTTTTTACATGGATTTTAATCGAAATATAATATGCATGTGTTATAAACGTGGAGAATATAAGTCAACATTATACGCAGAGTGTGAATAATATTGTGTGGATCCCACCGTCACTATGCACACATAGTAACTTACTTTTTCACCTCTATATAAACGATCGTTTGTGATCGTCGAAAACACACCTTCTCATCTCCCTCTTACAATAATTCTCTCTCTGATAGTTTATCTTATCTTAGTATTATCTTCTCTCTACGGGTATAAAAATTCTGCCCTTTTTAAGATTTCTCAATCCAATAAAATCATAAATATTTTATAACACGTTATCAGCACGATCACTATGCAATTTGAAATATAAATGGCCAGAATTGAGCATCTTCAGTTTTCGGCTCTCAAAATAACTGGTGAAAATTACGTCGGATGGGTCACCAACGTGAAACCCTACCTGGTGATGAAAAAGTTAACCAAGACGATTATAATCGGTAACAAATCGCCGCCTGAGCATAAGGCTGAAGCGATAATTTTCCTAAAGAAACACTTTGATGAAAATGTTACGCATGACTATGCGAGCATAGAGGACCCAGCTGACATGTGGCAAGCTTTAAAAGAGCGGTTCGATAACCATAAGGAAATCAATCTCCCTCACGCTCTAGAAGAGTGGAAAAACCTGAGGTTTCAAGATTTTCAAAAGGTTGAGGAGTACAATTCTGCCGTCCTGAAGATAGTTTGACTACTGATTTATTGTGGTAACCATGTCTCTGAGGCAGAAATGATGAATAAGACATACAACACTTTCCACAAACAACTTCACTTCCTACCCGAAATTTACAGAAAATGTGGGTACACGAAATTTTATGAATTGATGGTTGCGCTCATGTTGGCTGAAAAGAACAATGAGCTTCTGATTAAAAACCACAATTCTCGACCTACGGGAGCCAAGGTATTCCCCGAAGTGAATGCTACGGCGATAGAAAACTCAGAGAGGAGAATCCAAAAAAATTGGAATCGTGGTCGCCGTTTCAACAACAAACGTGGAAAAACTTACAGTCACAAATGGAGAGGATCTAACAAATGCATAAGATCCGAACATGTTTCTAAGGGTAAAGAAACCTAAGTGGATACCACTCAGAAACATGAAACTGTTTGTTACAGATGTGGATGTAAAGGACATTAGTCATGTACTTGTCGTACTCCTCCATATTTGTGTAAGTTATATAAAGAGTCTACGAAAGGCAAAGCTAAAGAAGGAATCTCACAGAAAATTTTGAGGGGACATCGTACCTCGAAGCCTCTGATTTCGCAAATGAGCTGGACTAGATTACTCTTGAAGAGAACTGAAATGCTTGTAATAAGACTATTAAATAGTCCACAGTATTGTTATGTATAATTATTAAATTTCATGTTTTAAGCAAATAATGATGTCTTTAACATCACATTAATGTATAATTATTATGTGTGTTTCGTATATGATTAATATATAAATGATTTCATGTTTTTCTTTTTATTAACGTTTCTGACAATTACAGACATGGATCATAATGCTAATGGAACAAAATCCAAGAAACGGGTTCGAGAAATTTGTATACCAGATAGTGGAACAACGCACACTATTCTGAGACAAAAGAGATATTTCTCTGATATAAAACCAACAAGAATTTTTGTCAATACGATATCAGGTCATGCAGACGTGGTTGAAGGAACTGGTAAAGCAAGCTTTACATTACCAAATGGAACAAAATTCTCCATAAACAATTCTCTATATTCTCCGAATTTTAAAAGAAATTTGTTGAGTTTTAAAGACATATATCTTCACAGATATGATACTGCAACTGAGGATGGAAAGAAGTACGTATATGTAACTTCTGATAAATGTTGGAGAAAACACATATTGGAAAAGTTCCCAGAACTCCCTTCAGGATTGCATCATACTTATATCGATAAAATCGAATCAAATCTTATAGTGAAACAAAATCCTGAAGAATTCACATTATGGCATGATCGCCTCGGTCACCCAGGCACCACAATGATGCGTAAAATCATAGAAAGCTCACATGACCATCCACTGAAAATCCAGGAGATTTCTCAAGGCAATAAAATGACATGTGTTGCATGTTCTCTTGGAAAATTGATCATAAGGCCATCGCCAACCAAAATTGATAAGGAATCACCAAAGTTCCTTGAAATAATTCAAGGCGATATATGTGGACCAATACATCCACCTTGTGAACCATTCCAATATTTTATGGTATTAATTAATGCATCCAGTAGATGGTCACACGTTTGTATATTGTCATCTCGAAATATGGCATTTGCAAGATTTTTAACTCAGATAATCAAACTGCGAGCCCAGTTTCCTGATTATACTATTAAAAGAGTTAGACTAGACAACGCTGGTGAGTTCACATCCCAAGCATTCAATGATTATTGTATGGTAACATGAATTGAAGTCGAACATTCTGTGGCTCACGTTCATACGTAAAATGGTTTGGCTGAATCTTTAATTAAGCGGCTGCAATTGATTGCAAGACCATTGATCATGAGATCAAAACTTCCTACATATGTATGGGGACATGCTATTTTGCATGCAGAAACACTCATTCGGATCAGACCAAGTGTGTACCATAAATATTCTCCACTACAATTAGCGTTTGATCGAGAACCAAACATTTCTCATATAAGAATCTTTGGTTGCGCAGTATATGTGCCTGTAGCACCACCACAACGTACAAAGATGGGACCACAAAGAAGATTGGAAATATATGTTGGTTATGATTCTCCATCAATCATACGGTACTTAGAACCACAGATGGGTGATGTCTTTATGGCACGTTTTGTCGATTGTCATTTTGATGAGAATGTATTCCCAGTTCTAGGGGAGATAACAAAAACATAAGAAATGATATTAAATGAAGTGTACCTTCATTGTTATATCTTGATCCTCCTACTAAAGAGTCAGAACTAGAAGTTCGACGAATTATGCATTTACAGAGTATATCAAATCAGCTACCTGATGCGTTTGCGGATACCAAGACGGTAACTAAATCTCATATACCAGCTGCAAATGCTCCTACTTGTATCAAAATAACAAATGAGCAAGGAAAAGCAGATGATACACGTGAATCCAAAACACGTCCGAAACGTGGGAGACCTGCTAGTTCTAAGAATAAAAATTCAAGAAAACAAAAAGATGTCGAGATAAATGACACACCCAAATTAGCAGAAAGTATTTTGGAAGGAACAAATGATGAGAATACTGACAAAATGGAACATCATGAGTCAGAAATATATCATGAGATTTCCATCAACTATATCCACAATAAGAAGATATGGAAAAGAAATGAAAAGGATGATGTCGATGATGTTTTCTCATATATTGTGTCAACAAAAATAAATGAGGAAATCGAAGATCCAGAACCAAAATTTGTTTATGAATGTCAAAAGAGACATGATTGGAAACAATGGAAAGATGCAATACAAACCGAACTTGATTCCCTTAATAATCGAGAAGTATTTGGACCTATTGTACTCATACCTGCAGATGTGAGACCAGTTGGATACAAATAGGTTTTCGTTCGAAAGAGAAATGAGAAAAATGAGGTTACGAGATACAAAGCTCGTCTTGTGGCTCAAGGCTTTTCTCAAAGACCTGGGATTGACTATGAAGAAACATATTCTCCTGTTATGGATGTAATCACATTTAGATTCCTGATGAATCTAGCAGCTGATAAAAATCTCGAGATGCGTCTCATGGATGTTGTTATAGCATATCTATATGGATCATTAGATACTAATATCTACATGAAAGTTCCTGATGGATTTAAAATGCCAGAAGCATTAAGCTCAAAATCTAAAGAGCTATGTGCGATAAAATTACAAAGATCACTATATGGGTTAAAACACTCTGGACGTATGTGGTATAACCGTCTCAGTGAACATTTAACAAAAGCAGGATACATGAACGATCCTATATGCCCATGTGTCTTCATCAAGAAAACAACATTCGGATTTGTGATAATCGCAGTGTATGTTGATGATCTTAATATTATTGGAACTCAGAAGGAAATACAAAAGGCATCAGAATATCTAAAAGGAGAATTTGAGATGAAAGATCTCGGACAAACAAAGTATTGTCTTGGCCTACAAATTGAGCATTCTCAAAATGGTATATTCGTGCATCAATCCACATATACTAAAAGAGTATTGAAACGTTTTAACATGGATAAATCAACTCCTCTTAGCACCCCGATGATCATAATATCACTTAACATTGAAAATGATCCATTTCGACCATCTGCGGAAAATGAAGAGATACTTGGTCCTGAAGTACCATATCTAAGGGCAATCAC